>JARQZK010005082.1:605000-637500 GCA_030704885.1 Cynegetis impunctata | reverse complement strand
TAAAAAGGATTCAAAGGAGCACGATGAAAAAAATGGACTTGTAATGACCCTACTGAATATATAAAATTCATTGCTAATTAAAAACTCATGTTTGTCCAATTTTTTGTTATTGAGAGGTTTGGCTGCTCTGGCAATTCATCGTGACAATGGAATCACAGCTGACTAACTCATAGATGGATTGTCAAAAAACGCCGAAAATTATATTTTCTACTCTGATTTTTCCAAGAATATTTTCAATGTTGTATATATCCAATTAAATATAATTCAATTTTTCACTGATTTTCAATAAATGTTTTCCAATTCGAATAATTTGAATTTTTTGCAATTTAATTCAACTCTTCTGCTTATTTTGTATTATCTACATGAAAGATTATTTTTATCAACCAAAATAGAACTTTAGATGAAAAACATATGAAATTTTGCACTAAGTCATATCCCCCCCCATCGCAAAAAGCTATCTACGCCACCGTATATATATATATATATATATATATATATATATATATATATATTATATACATAAATATAATATATATATATATATATATATATATATATATATATGTATATAGAACATGAAAAAAATGGCATTTAGTAATACTATTTCTCAAAATATCTTTTGATCGCTTATTTTTTTGGAAATATTTTTGATCTCTTATTTTTTGAATGAAAGGTATATCTGCATTGAGAAATAGCTTCCATATATCTGGAAAAATCATAGTTCCCATAAATTTTTACTGATGAAAAAAGAATCTTCTAAAAACTTCAAAAAAATAATGAAACCTTACACGATCGTCTTCATTACACCGTCAATCGATAAAAAGTTACTCTCACATACACAAATAAAAGCCAATACTCTTCAATACCTTATTTGCTTTTTAATAGTTTCATTTTTTCATGAAAATAAAGCACATGGTTGGAATACATTACATATAATAGACCTATTTTCAGATTATCTTAATGATACAGTTCGATGGAGGATAATTGGTGAGTTTAATCGATAATCATTAAATATTTCTTCAACCATAAAGCATAATACCCCACATGTAGTATCTTCTTAATGGCCTTATCGATTATGGCACTATTTTATTACGGGAACGATATCGACGAAGACGATTATTTCGAAGACGAACAAAAGGCAAAACATTTTGTATTATTCGATTGGAGATTCGTGAGTTGTAAGTTTGACGAACTTTGAATTGAGTATCGGTGAAGATATTTCATAGTGAAACAATCTTATCCTTCCAGTACTTTAATATGTAAGGCAAATGTGACGTGGGATTCCTGGATACGAAGTTAATGTCGCTATATATTGTGCATTAAATGAGAGCCACAATCAAATTAATTAACAACTTTTCGAAGCAATTGAAAATTTTTGAAAAAGCGTTTGAGAGTAATTAAATTTAAAAAAACAGCAGAGCTGAGGTCGTATTTTTCGCGCGAAATGCATCGTGTGGAGAGGCGATTCAAAAGTCTGAATTATGGTTTCAAAAGCCACGCTTTGATAGTAAATGTAAATAAAAATTAGAAACTAATTTATTTTTCCGTCTACCTCTGAATAATATCTTACTTTTACGTACACGAAATTGATCATTAATGACCCATTTTAATGTACAATTTCTCCTATTTTAATGTATGATTGTCATGGGCAACCGAACACAGAAGTATTCAGCACGGAATAGTTGAATTATTCTGTATCTGTACTGTTATTCCACAGAGAAAAGGAATTCATAATTCAGATCGAAAAATTTAACTCTATACAAAATAAAGTAGAAACTGCGGAAAAAATGTTATGCAATAACAATTCGAAAGTAATTAACACTTCAGCTTCCACCAGTTCCACATATTCCTTACCGGATATTGTAGGTAATGTGAACTATTCAGAATGTCACATGTCTAATATTCCATCTATGAATTTCTCAAATTGTTCCATCGGGTGGATAAATATAAATATATCGAAATGAACATAGAAATTTATATTGTGTCAAATGTATCTGTTATGCAAAATAAAATAGTTATTTATGTACCAATTGCGTTATATAGATCATTATGCCCTGAGGGAAACATTCGGCCCGAGGGATGAATGTTGCCCGATGGGCATAAGGATCTAGTAACGCACGCGGTGCATACAAGATTTTATTTTTCACGAAAAAATTATTATATTATGATGAAAAAGCGATTTAAAAATCGTTTCATTGCTCCTATCCATTTTCCTTCTCATAGTAGGCATGTCATTTGTTGATATTTTGACGTTTGTGAATATTTTTGTCATATTTAGTGAATGTCATTTCTGCTTTCTTTGTGTAGTCTTATAGAAATAATGGAAATGAAAATGAATTTACCCAAGAATATCATAGAAAATGCAGCCAAAGCTGCGAATAATTAATTGCCGGAGAAATCCAGAGTCGTATACGAGGATTATGAAGTATATAAGCAATGAAATTTGCCTCATTTCTCCTAGTACAATAAGCGGGCGTTTTTAATCCATTATGCCCGCATTTGCGGGCATAATGGCCTAGGGCATAATGAGTGTATTTATAGCAACCGTATCCAAGGTGAAATAAACGTATAATATACAAGTGAAAAATAAATTTATTTAAATCAAGAATTTATACTCAATTCATGATGAGGTCGACGGAAAAATCTTGTGATAAACTCGTTTATTAATGTAGCGACGAATGGACTCAAACTATTATTATTATTAAAATATCTCAACCATTAATCGCTGTCATTAATAAACTAGTTTATTAAATAACTATTATGGAAAAAAAAATTCTCGAAGTGTATCGCGTTCATAGGGATCACGCTTTAATATAAGAGCGTACTAAATAATTGAAAATAGATCATTAAAAAAAAAAATCGCGAAGTGCATCGCGTACTGATAGCGAAGCAAGTCGAGATGCGATTCAAAGGGAATAGTCTACGCGAACTGTAGCGTGGTTGAGAAAAAGGCTTGAAACCCATATAGGAACGCATTCCAATATGAACTCAATCTACGTACCAAATTTCAAACCCTATAAAACGTATAAAGAAAAAACTACTCCTGCACCTCATTGGTGACTTTCAATACGCCGCAATAGTCTATTATTTTAGGGAAAAATACGACTAATAAAAAAACAATGGTCATCAATTTGGTTTTGATTTATGAAAATAATTATTTTATTATTTAATATAATAACACTATGAACTCATTATGAACTTAACCAAAACATTTAATCTTAGTAATTAATGGTTGTAGGACACATCAGGACCGGATTTAAGAGTATTATGCCTGCTATAGGCTAAAGTCCATTTGCGGCACCATCGTAGATAAGGGGAAGGGGGCACAGGGAGACAGTGCCCCTCCGGAGGAAATACATTAAATAGATAAAGCCGTAGAAAGTTGAAACTAAAATATAAATCAATAAAATAATGTTCATATGCCCACCGCACCGCGCCACTGATTTTTATTTTGAAGTAACTTATGACTTGGTGTGCACTAGCAACGGCAATTAGTAACACCATTTGCTTTGTGCCCGATTCCAAATGAACGATGCATTTTCGAATTCGAACAAATGATACTTTTTTTTTAAATTAGATTATTATCCATAATGTTTATTTTTTATTTTGTTGATATATTTTCTAGTGTTGTAACCACTCTCCCTTTTAACATATATTTATGCCCAAGCTAGCAGGGGGATTGGTTAAATATATATAGGTTCTGATTTGTTCATAGTAATAACAAGGTAAAATGAAGGTATTTACTATCCTCTTTTTACATATAATGAGACTTATCTTTTTGTTTTACATAATTTTCTATCGATGTTTTTCCTAGTTGGATTGTGCTCTTGACTTCTGTCCTGGTTCAGCTGTGGTTTCCAATGTAGATATTAGCCCCAGATAAGGTGGTTCTTTAAATTCCAGATACAGTGGTTTTCTAAACTCCAGACAAGGTGGCTTTTAGCTCTAGTCGCGGTGGCTAAAATAATTCGGGGCAAATCAACATACAATCTCAAACTTAATATGTTCCAAGAATATCTGTAGGGTATCGATGGCCAATTCAAACTAACATTTAGATTTATCTCAAGCAAAGATGCTAAGAAAGACAGTATATGTTCCAACATTAAACTGAACATAAGATATGACCACGTGAAATTTGCCATCGTTAGCCTACAAAAATCTTGTGTTAAATTGAGAGAATGAAATAAGCAAATAAAGTAAAAATGTTTTAAATTAAGAAATGTAAGATGATTATTTCAATATTGAAAGATGAATAATTTAATATAGATAAAAAAATGAAATGGCGGAAAAATGAAATAAGGAATCAATTCATATTTTCAAGATAACGCGAATAATTATATTTCTTCTCATAACTTACCGTCTATCAGACGCCACAGATACTTAATAATTTTAATATAGGTACTGAATATTCGTTCAGTAGTTATTTAATATAATTTTACTCTAACTTGACGATTCAACAGACACTTGTCGAAAGAGAGCGATGTTATCCGTGCTACGTGCAAATAAGACGCTATCTAGATACTCTCGTTCTACGCAACTCATTAATCATAGAGGAAACAAAAGTGACGTATCGTTTGATATCGTGAATCACGGTATTTCAGTGCAGAATTCCGTGGCTGCAGTTAAGTGGAGAATTTACACGTTACAGTGTGAAATAATTTTGTTGAAATGAAAATTAGATCAAAAGTATATTATTCTTGTGTTCATTTTTTATGTTAACCAGTTATATGACTTAATTTGGGTTAGTTATCAACCTTCGTATACGAAAGAAAGCTCCAAAGAAATGGAAAAAATGATTTATTGGCAAAATAATAGGTACCAAAATAGTACCCCGAAAAATTTCGCCTGTATCATTTTATTTACCCGCCAGAAATGGTCGCCCATGCTATTTTTTTTAAGACATAAACCTATCTACGCCCCTGCTTTGCGGCCCTTATATAGTTAATATTTGCTTAATATATTTGTTTACAACAACAAAAGCATATAGCTCATTATTTCATCTTTTTCAAACATAAAATTCATTTATTTCAGATAAAACTACAATTTTAATGGTTTAAATAATGAATTATATAATGAAATTAGTTATCTTCTCTATTTTGAAACGAATTTCTTTAAGGCAGGCTTGGACGAGATAGGAATTTTGCTGCGCGACCAAACTGAAAAATATTTGAGACTAAAACCGTAACGGAAGTGACGACACACAAGCGAATATTGTATAATGCCTTTCTCTTTCTCCCTCTTTCTTTCCGTTCTCTCATCCCTTCGCTTTCTGATTCCACTCCAATCGCCAATCTAGTATATACTCATGAATTCATGTACAAGCAACGCGAAAGCGTCATGAGCCGTCGCAGGACGCCTGGCACATGTGAAACATCGAAATAATTTTGTATAAGTTGTGTGCATAAAAGAAAAGATTACGACAGGAATCAGATATGGCATAATGAAAAGATAAAGCTTCACAAATTTGTTCCATAAAATAATGACTACGTATAGTAGGTTTATATTCCATTATATAGCGTGGCGATACGTTACTCTCTCGTTATATACACTATTGCGTCTTTGTTCTACGTTGTATTGACTGTGAGTGGTCAGAGTACTGGACACTGATATCGTATTACTGGGTTCGAATCCCAGAGGTGACTTCAGGCGTTTTTCAGTTATTCATTCACAATCTCGTTGCACCTCTTGGCCCCAAATTTCAATATTACTATTTCAATTTGGATTAGTATAACTTATCACTTCTGTCGATCGTCCCGAGACGCACATATTTCTTTTTGCAAATTGTGTTGCTTCATTAGACCCTAAAGTTTAGGTAGGTATAGTTCAGAATAATTACTTTCTGGTCCAGAATTTAATAATACAAAACAGAAATAACAAAAAAATTAAGTATTTCATCTAACTAAGATGATCAAGAACAATGATCGCCAAACCTATGAATAATAAAATGCGAAATGCAGAAGTTTCAAAAATATTTCTAATTTGTTCGAATTTGAATATGTATTTTCTTCAATAGTTACAACGATAAGTATGTTTTATTCACTGATACTATTTGGGGAAACATTTCAATTACGTTTGTCCGTGAAACGAGTAAACAGGCAAGAAAGCTCTAATTTATTAAACTATGCATCTATTTGGAAAGTGGCATCATCGCAAATTGATAAAAAGTACTTAAGCTTAAAAAACCATAAGAAATATGAATACTGCACATTAGGTTTCTTGAATATTAGACCTTTTGATCCAACAAACTATACGAGAGAATGATGAAATGCAGAAGAAAAATTTCTGGTCAGTTCAATATTTTATATTGAACGAATTTTCTTCAATAGTTACGCCCGTATATATTTTTTATTCACAGATACAGTTTGGGGTGACATTTCCATTACGTTTGTTCAAGGCAAGTAGCTCTATTTTACCACACCGTCCATCTTTTTGAAAAGTGGCAACATCGCAAATTGATAAAATTCAAATTATCTAAGAGAATCATCAAGAATGTGAATACTGCTGCACCTTTAGTTTCTTGAATATAAGATCTTTTGTTTCAACGAACTATCACAAAGAAAGAAAAAATGAGAAATGCAGAAGTTTCGAACAAAATTGTTGTTAGTTCAATATTCGACATTGAACGAATTTTCTCCAATTGTTACGCCTATAGGTATTCACAGATATTTGTTCCAGGTAACAGAGCTCTAATTTATTACACCGTGCATCTTTTTGAAAAGTGGCAACATCGCAAATTGATAAAATGTAAATTATGTAAGAGTATCATCAAGAATGTGAATACTGCAACTTTGGTTTTTTGAATATTAGAACTTTTCGTCCAGCTTTCCACTTGCGCACTAGCACAGAGTGTAGTGCGGAACGTTCCGCCAGTCGTACCAATTAATGGTACGGTGCAATTGCGTTCCGGCCAACGATCGCCCAATTGTATGTATCGTCTAGCGGTGGAGACAATGACAGCGGGAAGCGAGCCGCGGGCATTTCTACACTTTTTTGCGGGCATTATTCGCCGACCTGTCAATCGGTGAGAGACAATCGGCATCTTCGTATGGTGGCGAGAAAATAACTAACCAACTTAACACGTCTGGGAGTTGCCGGGTGCGATAATAATTCGTCCGACGTCAACGTACCCGCTGAAATAATTGGCAACTTTGAGGTGCGCGGTGTTGCCAAGTCGATCAAATTTGATTCATGGGAAAATTGGCTTCCGTTGTTGTTAATCAATGAAAAATGTATTGTTACTCAAGTTGAATATGGCGATATTTACATAAAGTGAATAAGGAAAATTCATCAATAATTTGAAAATTATCACCCCGACCTATTCACACAGATGTTTTTGTCTTATTAGATCTCCTCACTGCAGCTCATTTCATTGGAAACCAAAAATTTACTGTTTAGATCGAAAATGCAGAATTCCGTTATGAGAATAAAAACTTCCTAACTTGAAGATGTATATTTTGCAACATATCTTCGGCGGAGGGTGCTGTGGATTGTTATCCCTATAGAAGTTCAGCCGCGATTTGTATTGGGGAACAATTAAAAATATGCTAATTCACTCCGAATAGAATGAGCTGCACTGAAGAGATCTGATAAGATTGATACAGCTGTATGCAGATTTTGAGTCGGGATGACTTGAAGTTTTTTATAATTCGTTGGATTTTGAATGCAGATTTCGAGGAATACATATAACCAGCTCCCTTGGAAATAATTTCGAATATTTCCCTCCTGTCAAAAACCCCTTGTAAATGGAATGCAATTATCGAAAATTACAGCGATAATTGCATTGTAGAAAGCGAAAGAGCCCTGCGATAATTGCATTGTAGACCGATAATTGCATAGTAGCATAGTTCATATAACGGTTATTGATGACAAGCTGAGAATTTATGAATTATTAATGTCAGTTTGACAAGTTGAAAGTTAATTCGGGAAATATTCCCCAAAATTGCACTCGTGCATCAAAATAACCGGATAATTTCGCATTCCAGCGTGTTGTCTTTAAAAAACTGCATTCGGTCATTTTCATATTTTGGAGAAAGAGCCCTCCACCTTCGGTGTCGGGCTCTTTCTCCAAAAATGAAAATAAACTCATGCAGCTTTTTGACAACACGCTGTCATGCAAAATTATCGGTAATTTTGATGCACTTGTGCAATTACTTACGATAATTGCATTGTAGACCGATAATTGCATAGTATAGTTCATATTATAGTCCAGGGAAGATAGAGAAAATTAAATGAATTTGGCCGTGCAGCAGATATCGAGATGCGATTTTCTGCATTGTGTTCACGAAGATCACAGAAAACGAGTCTATATGGTCTGGTTAATCCGTTTTTGAAAAATTACCTTCTGGGCCGGAAAATGCATTTTCCAATTGCATCACTACTTACCATTATAGGAACGACTGGAATCTCGGGAAAATCGCTCGGAAATTGTTACTCGGGAGTTTTCAGGCCTGGCGAACTCGCTTCTGGCATTAGAATTACCCGGGGGTGCACGTAGGCGGCTCTGCGGGGGGTGCGGGGGTGGTTAATTGGAAGAGAAATTGCAGCGTGCATGGAAATCGCTCCAAACTCGTAACTCGGGGGTTTTCGGGGATGAATAATTCAATTCTAGCATTAGATTTCTCCGGGGCCGCTCGGGGCGGCTCTGCGGGGGTGGTTAAGTGAGGAAGAATATGCAGCGTGCATGAAAATCGCTCCAAACTCGTTACTCGGAGGTTTTCGGGGATGGCGAATTCAATTCTAGCGTTAGATTCCTCCAGGTCCGCTCGGGGCGGCTCTGCGGGGGTGATTAATTGGGGGAGAAATTGCAGCGTGCATGTAAATCGCTCCAAAATCGTTACTCGGTGGTTTTCGGGGATGACGAATTCAATTCTAGCATTAGATTTTTCCGGGGCCGCTTGGGGCGGCTCTGCGGGGGATGCGGGGGTGGTTAATTGGCAGCGTCCATGAACGGTAAAGGAGAAGGTGAAAAATCACAAATTACGAAAAAATACTTTATTCAAATAACAGATAGGAGTTTTTATTAATTTGGAATTATTCATTATAAACTTCAATTTCTACTAGAGTACTAAACATCTTGTTCAAACTCTTTTTGTCTTCTTCCTGTTCTTCATCTTCTATCCCTCCTGAATTTTATTTTCCTTCTTCATCTTCTTCCTCGTCACTACTCCCGGCCTCATTGGAAGCGTCTCTTTGGTTTGAGCAATTGCCCTCGCAATGCTTGCATGCAAGTGAGCACTCCAACCCACTTCGGCGGCACCCGCACCTCAGGCCACAGTCGGTTTGACAAGAACAAGAAATTTGGCTCAAAATTTCCTCAGGACCGGCTTCCTGGGTCATGGTGACAGGACTGAGCTCTCCATCCACCAATTCCCAGCCCCATTCCAACGGATCTAAGGTTTCGTCTTGACCTTGTGTACCATACCAAGCCTGTACTTGGAAATAGACCCGCTTGATATGCTCGGTTAACGCATTGGCAGTCGGAATTATGCGTGCAGGGTCGACTTTTTGAAGGTTGGCGGCTTCAGCATACGATTTTGCTCGACACATTTGGACGAGCTCAATCGAGTTTGGTTTCCCTCGATGAAAAAATGCTGAGGTTGTGTCGCATCCCGTGAAAGCATGTAGAAATAATATATGAGACCTGATACACGCGCTCTTGGAGGCTAAGCTCTCGGAAGGATACACAACATCAGGTACTCTAGCGGAAGACCGCTTCAGCAAGAATGTTTCTAGATTCGATGGAGTCCGACCTACAAGCATTGTTAAGATGTATTTTCTGAAATAATAACCACTTTATTGTTGTGGCTTCTAGATGCAGTGTCTGTGGCCTTAAGCACAATATCAACATCCGCATCAGCTACACTCTGCTGAGACATTATGTTGGCCCGTTTAAATTCCTCCTGGAGAAATTTTATGAGCTGGGACTTATTTTTGCCATTCCCTAGAAACTTGTCCTGAGTTACAGTTGCCGGCAACCTCATGGACGTCCAAGAATCTGGAGCCATGCGTACAGCGGCGGAATTTTTATGCATACATCGCCGGTTTCTTTCCGTCGATATAGAGGTAATTTGGTCGTATCCATCGAAAACAACAAAAACTCTGTTCCCAAATGCTCTCTTTATACATCTAACATACCCGTTGCATATCTCTGAAATGTTCTGGCCCTTTTGCCATCTAATTTTATGCAGAAGCATGCCTCCATCAATCACATATTTTGTGTCTTCACTTCTTACAGTTACAGATCTTTCTTCAAAAAGTGTCTACAACTTTGATTTTTCATTTTTCCTCATTGCGTTCCGAAGCAATTGTTTTTATAATATTTGTAATATTTATTTATTCAATATTCCATCAAAATTTTTATTATTCATATCCCCGGTGAAGTCTAATGTCTCATTGTCATGGACGCTGACATCCCCCCTCCCAGACAACCTCACAGAGGGGCCCACGAGCGGCCTCGGAGAAATCTAATGCTAGAATTGAATTCGTCATCCTCGAAAACCTCCGAGTAACGAGTTTAGAGCGATTTCCATGCACGCTGCAATTTCTCCCCCAATTAACTACCCCCGAGCGGCCCCGGAGAAATCTAATGCTAGAATTGAATTCTTCATCTCCGAAACCCCCCGAGTAACGAGTTTTGAGCGATTTCCATGCACGCTGCAATGTATCCCCCAATTAACCACCCCGCACCCCCCGCAGAGCCGCCTACGTGCGCCCCCGGGTAATTCTAATGCCAGAATCAAGATCGGCGGGCCTGAAAACTCCCGAGTAACAATTTTAGAGCGATTTTTCCGAGTTTCCAATCGTTCCAATAATGGTACAAGTAGTGATGCAATTGGAAAATGTATTTTCCGGCCCAGAAGGCATTTTTCCAAAAACGGATTAACCAGACCATATAGACACGTTTTCTGTGACCTTCCTGAACACAATGCAGAAAACCGCATCTCGATATCTGCTGCACGGCCAAATTCATTTAATCCAGCCGATTTTGCTCTAAATGCCCTGGACTATTACGGTTATTGATGCTAAGAATTTATGAATTACTAACGTCAGTTTGACAAGTTGAAAGTTTATTCGGAAAATATTTCCCAAAATTACACCCGTACATCAAAATAACCGGATAATTTCGCATTTCAGAGTGTCATTCGGTCATTTTCATATTTTGGAGAAAGAGCCCTCCACCAACGATGTCGGGAACTTTCTCCAAAAATAAAAATGAACTCATGCAATTTTTTGACAACACGCTGCATTCAAAATTATCTGTAGTTTTGATGCACTTGTGCAATTACTTACGATAAATTTTAAATTATTGAAGAATTTCCTTGTTCACTTTATGTGATATATATTATATATGAATATATATAATTTACTGTGGTCAACTTTTCTATAAAATTTATAAAATCTCAAATTTTTGTTTATAAGTATATATAAGTATTATAATAAGAGTTGATACTCTTTATTTACATTCAAAAGAAGAATGAATACTAAAGCAATTCACATAAAAATTTTCTCCTCTTTCGAAATTGCGAAAATCATGATATCTCTACATACAAATGGATCAGGATTAAATTTTACACTGTTTAGAAAGCTGACTATTCAATTGTATACAATAATGAGAGGTTATGATCTTTATTTACATTCAAAAGAAGAATAAACGAAATACCGAAGTACGTGTAACTAGTTTCGCTTAATGATTAGAATGCAAAAAGAGAGCGAAAGCAATAAAAGAACAAAAACAACAATGTTCGATTACCCAGAAATAAATGTTCTTCAAAATTAACCTAGACATCATATACAACCCCAAGAAAGAGTTGTACCATTGTACCTTTTTCGGTAGTACTTCTTATTCCTCTCAATATTTGTTACCAAATGGTAATTTCTTATTTTCTAAAAAAAATAAGATATTTCATATAAACATCTTTCTCCGAACATTTCAGGATAAATCAAACTATATTGTGAATTGTAATATTTGGGACAAAATAATTATAAATTTATGTATATATTCAGCAACATTTCCTAGAATTTTTGCATCTGCTTCTTCAAGTCTGAAAAAGTATTCATGTTCAAAATTTGAACGAATGTACTCTACTAAAATAATATTTCAAACATTAACTATCTCTATAAAACATGTACATTCAGTAGTCATCACTTTTAAACAATTTACTACGGTCATTGATTATTATTCATGTAATATGCGGAATTATATTTTATTTTATAGCAGAGTATCAAATTATCGGGAAATGCACAACAATCAACCTACTTCTTCTTCCTTCTTCTACAACCCTCGGTGGGTTTTGGCTTGCTCTGTTATGTTGTGCCAAGTCTTTCTGTCTATGGTCAAATCCTTTCAGTTCTTAAGCTTCATTATTCTGATATCTTCTAAAACATCTTCTTTCCATCTTTTCCTTGGCCTTCCCCTAGCTCCGTATTTCCGTTTTTGTATCCTCATTCCTTCACAAGGGTATTTTGTATAAGTTATCCGTGGTTGTATTCCGAGGCACATTTTGAGCTATCGTAACAGTGTATTTTTTCCAGGGTAGAATTGTTAGTCCTGCGCCAAACCCCCTTTTCGGAGGGCCATTTCTCCCGCTTCCGTTTATCCTTTTCAGGTTACCAGGGTTCACCACCAGGAGGTGGAAGTCGGAATTGGGTAGGATAACTGCTCTCCAACTACCCCATATGAAACCCAACAATGAACCTAACCTCTCGAATTGTTTTCTGTTTTGATATAAGCACGATATATTTCCAGTCTATTTCCAGTCTATATATACTAATTATTTTGTCCCAGGGCCGTAGCCAAGGGAGCGCCAGAGGGGGCTGAGCCCCCTCTGGAATTATTTAAGCCCCCTCTAGAAAAGATACCGGAATTATTACAAACCAAAAATGTTTATATCTGCGTTGAAATATAAAACTAGCCTAGTTACAAACAAATCTACCTAATTGTAAAATTGACTCAAAATTATTTATTTGCAGCATCTTTTAACGCTCGAAACATGTTGACGTTTGTATCCTAAAACAAAAAAGCGTCAAACGATCGGCTACTGGCAGGATTGCCAGACTTTTCAGAGCCGTGTCGCACCTTAGATGCTGATTTGTCACCCAAAAGCGTAACCGTGGTTGCGACATGTTAACGGGAAAACATTGGTAACAAGTATTTTTGTATATAAAATTCACTCATTCTAGCAGTTATTTTATACGTGTTTTGCTGTTAATTTGCCGCTCAAAATCGCAATCATGTTTTGTTCGCAACCGCACTAAAAATAGTGCACCCAACATGTTGCCTACTCGTCCAAAAAACAATAATAGGTATTTTCGGGACTTTCTACTTGAATTACTATTACAATCAAAACCACGATTCTGTTACAAATATCTTTATTTTTATATAAACTGTTCACAAAACATCATTACATCATCATCGTCTTTGTCTGTGGTTGAAGATGTGGATTGGTTCTGCTACTATACATATCAGAATTAAATTTTGCATACATAGCTTTGCTAGGCTCAAATTATTTCCAGTAAACTCATTTATTGCAATGTGAGATCTGATAGACACAACTGAATTAAAAATTTTTAGTATCATTCGTTTCGAATTTTACATTTAGCAATATTCATCAATGAAAATATCCTCTCCACGAATGCAATGGATGACTGTAAGCTTAGAAGAGCAAATGCAAATAGAGCTAAATCTTGAAACATGCATTTGTAGGCTGCATTTTTAAATCTACGACCTTCTCCCAAAAAATAACAGGGCTATTAGTGTCTGATTCACCAAACATCTCTTTTCAATCGACATTTAACATGTTTCTATATTGTATCTCTATGTCAGATATTCTATTGGGAGTTACAAAAGTAAGTGGCAGCTCAAAAAATTTTGGTCTATGGATTGGATTTAAAATTATAGTTACTAAACTTCTAAAACTTCTTATCTACCGAAATACATTTAAATGCGACGGCATGCGTTTGATTAATTCAAGTAAAAGTAATTCAATAAAATCCACACATTCTCCTTTGATTTCTTCAACCTCTTCAGATGAAATATTATTAGCCGTTAATTCATTTTCGAACTCAGAATATTGTATTTTACGTGGAAATAGAAACACAACTAAGAACGATTAAGCGCAAACAAGTGAGAGAGAGAATATTAACATAAGCTACTTGTTTTATTTATTGAGAGTTTTCATGAGAGATTTTTTATTTATTATTTTTTAAGGAATAAAGTATAAACTTTAAAATAAAAACACTTGGCTTATGTTTCACAATATAAAAAATATTTAGTTACTTTATTTAGCAGTAATGAAAAGTCGACATGTTTCGAGTTATGAACTCATTATCAAGACAGTCTTGATAATGAGTTCATAACTCGAAACATGTCGACTTTTCATTACTGCTAAATACAGTAACTAAATATTTTTTATATTGTGAAACATAAGCCAAGTGTTTTTATTTTAAAGTTTATACTTTATTCTTTATGATGTTTCACCAAGTGATGTGCGAGAATTCAATCTCAGTTATTATTTTTTATCAGAATAAATGTTTTTATTTTTCCAAAATGTTTTTTAATGAATATTTGTTTTCCAGTATACTTTTCTAGGTTAAAAGACAGAAAAAGCTGTATATTCCTGTCTTTTTTTCACGTGTATTTATTTTCGTACTTTGTAAAAAACAAGCCCCCTCAAAAATTTGTTTAGCTCCCTCTAGAAAGCAGGGCTGGCTACGGCTCTGTTTTGTCCTTAATCTCACAATTTACAATATAGTTTGATTATTTGATTATGTTCAAAACAAATATTCTGTTCAAATGCAGTACAGTACAAAGATTACTGGAGAATTATGAACGTCAAATGATACGCTTGAACCTCGTTTGCTTATCGTGAATATTTCACGTTACCGCATTATTTCACTAGAAAACTTCCACGTCTCAGTTTTCCCCGTACAATAATAGTACCGACGTTTCATGTGAAATCACGTACTCACACTCCTGTGCGCACCTTTTTTAAATGAATTTCCGCCTGACAAGCCATACGTCAAGGTGGAATAACTAGAAAGGGTATTATTGCATCAAATCTAGATGAAACATCGCGTCTACAGGGAACGCGCCTAACATGCGAGATGGTGTGTGATGGCGCGAGTGTGACGTTGCCGGATTCCAAAACGCACATGCTGAAGAAATAGCGTGTGAATTATAGACTTAGTTAAAATAACTGGTAGTTGAATAAACGGTAGCAAAGCTACTTTGATGATAGTGTTTGAGAACAATCTGAAGCAGCTTGCGAAACGACGACAAGATTTATTTATATTTGAATGAAAGTAACCATACCTCTGCTCCGATCTTGTTAGATAAAAAGTGTTGCTTACTCGTGAAAAGATGAAAGGTAACAAAAAGTCCTAGTGTTTCGTACCTTTTTCATGAATAAGTGAGGAAGATGAGGGATGAATCTCCTTCAGCCAGATCAAAGGATACACTAGTATGTACAAGTGCATTAAGGATGGGCGAGACCGAATAGTTTATGGAAGAGTGAAGGAAAGATTGGGTCGGAGATGAACACTGGCCCAAGCACTCGCCTCTGTAAGTTTGCAAGAAGTGACTACCTACTCTATGACGAAATCTCAGAGAAAAAGTCATGGCAGACCAGTCGACCTCGGGGTTTGGTACCCTCTGAATGCTGGTCAACAGACATACACTAATCCAACTAGCTCGGTGATAGATCAAATATCTTTGATGTCTTCTTATTTTCTAATGAAACCTCAACGTAAATACTGAGGACTTCAAATTCTGCATTTCTTTCAGTGTAAGGGAAGAGTTAAATAATCACTTCTCCTTGAATGAGAAACGCCAATGAGATCTGAAAAAATCGATTTTCAACTGCTTTCAACTTAGAGTGATTTGACATGTTTCCGGATGTCGCTCTATGGTGGATTGAGCTCTTCCTCTTGTTGGTTCAGTAAGAAAAAGATATGCCACTTTGACAGGGTGTTATCAGGATATAATTCGTTTCTTTTGTATCGTTATGCCTACAATACCTTCTTCGTGGAAAATAATTTCGAATTCGAATTAGTCTGTCTCTGGTAAATAAACTAAATGGGTTCAAGCGATATAAATGTCTATTTGTATTTCATGAGTTTTGATTATTATATAAGTTTCTTCAATATGAACTGCTGGTAAATTAGTACTGAGATAAATAAAAAAGTAGCAGTAATTTTCGGACATTATTGCAATAATTTACACTACTAGTTTTGGATCATCAATAACCTGTAATGCTTTCATACGAAAATACACTATTCGCGTACCTACCAGAAAAAGCTGAAACATATTGTTTCAGAGTGCCACAATGGAACTTCTGTTCTCCTTCTTCAGTCCTTCTTTGTCCACTCCTGAACGTAGACCTCTTTCATCCGCTTTCATGCCTTTCTGTCTTGTGCTGTTTGAGACCATCTTTTCCCCGCAATCTACTTGATATCATCTAGTCACCTTTTATGGGGTCTGCTTACGCTACGTTTGGTCTGTCTTGGTCACCAATGTATTACGCGCGCTCTGTCAAGGTTATGTCTGGCCACATGCCCCACTCATGGCCATTTGCTTTCCTATATACAATACATGATGTCCACGACTGTGTTAGATTTCCTCATTTCTGATCTTATCTCTTAGCCCTTTCCGGCCCTAATTATTTTTTTGTGGAAAAAATATTATGTATGGTTTGATAATGGTTTATTAGAGATACTCGAAGAAAATGAAACAAATTTCAAGATAAAAAAACGCAAGGATTATCCTGCAGGATGTGGTCACTCCACATAACCAGTAGGAACATATAACCAAACAATATAACCTATTTTGCGTAATATAACATGAAACAGTTTTTGTCATGTTTCAAACACAATTCTACTTTGCACGCTGAACATTTCTTACAAATCATAGAACTCATCTGCATGAAGATTTTCTAAATATTCAGTTATTGGGTTCCCAACCCTCCCGGATTGCCCGGATGACTTCGGTAATAATAGTCAACCTCCCGACTTCCCGGGGTGACTAATTTCCCCTGTTTTTTTTTAAATTATACGCAATCGCGCTCTACTAATCAAACTTCAATTTTCAATGATTATGATTTTGTGGTAAAAAACTGTCAAATATTAGAAGCAAAGTACCTATATATAATTTAAAAATAAATAAATGATTGACATTTTCTTCTACTAAACTCCTTGGCAACCCTTTTCAGTAGGTAGGTACTCCAAACTTGCTTCCTCAGAACTAAAATAAGATAACACGATTACGTAAGTGCCCAGTGGTCACTTCAGAAGACCCCAACAAAATTAGTAATTTCGAAAGAAAGGAAACATTTACGTTCAATATATTCATGAAAATGCATAAGTAAGATATAAGTAAATAACCTTGGAGCCATTTTGCCACCATTCATAAATAAAAATAACAAATTCACACAGTTTCAGCAGATCCTCTAAGTAGTGTCCAACTATAGTAAACAAATGCACATTATACGCGCTTCGACTTATTTCGGTGTGTCTTCGATGAACACGTCAAATTTTGCTATGTTAGACAATCCACAAAATACACTGGTATATTAAAATAGCCAACGAGCAGTTTTACTCATGACTAACAAACTGTGGTCTTCCTAGCTAACCAGTTGCCCTAAAAGGGTTAGACAAATTCCAAGCATGATGCGCTCCATTGCTCTTTGCATTACTCTCAACTGCTCAGCACTTAGTTTTGTCATTGTCACTGTTTCTAAACCGTATGTTGCTACCGGCAGTATACATGCATCGAAGACTTTCCGCTTTAAGTTTATCGATATCTCTGTTTCTAATATGTAGCTCAACTTTGTAAAAGCTGCCCATGCAAGTCTTTTCCTACGTTTTATTTCGGCCGTTTGGTTCTCTTTGCCAATTTTGATAGTATGCCTCAAGTGGACATATTCATCGACGTTTTCTGAAGTCGTACCGTCTATTGTTGATACCTTCCGTTTCGCTTATTATCTTGGTTTTAGAAAGGTTCATTCTCAAGCCGACTTTTGTCCATGCTTCATTTAGTTGGGTTGATATATCTTTGAGTTCATGGATATCACTTCTCATGAGGACGATATCGTCGGCGAATCGTAGGTGGTTTAGAAGAGTTCCATTCACATTGATACCTTTATACCTTAAGCCTCTCGAGACAATGGAACTACTCTATTTATATCACTTGCATTAAGTTAACACGGAATAGTGGATATTTTGAAGATGAAGAGGAAATTTTTGAAATGTTAGTCAAACTTGAGGTTTTTCCTTTGCATCTGCATAATATGTTTTGGGCTAGAAATTCAGAATATATGTAGAACCATTGAGAATTTTAATAGTTAAACGCAAGATTAGTTTGCAATTACATTTTGAAAATTTATTTTATTTCAATAAAATCATAAATGTCATTTGAGGTACCTGAAGAACTTCTTGAAAGTTTTTACTTTCGACTATAAATCTTCTAAAAAGTTGAAAATTTAGCGATAATTGTTTTGAGTTCATGTAAATGCGAACTGTCATAATTGGGAACCGTCATAACTGCGAACTTTCTTAATCGCGAAATGTCATAATTACGAACAGTCATAACTGCAAACAGTAATAAGTGCGAACTGTCATAACTTCGAACTATTATAACTGCGAACTGTTATAACTACGAATTGTCATAATAGCGAACTCTAACCACTGCGAACTGTCATAACTGCGAACTATGATAACTGAGAACTGTCATGACTGCAAAGTGTCATTTGTCTGGAAAGCGAAACCAATATTGAAGAAATTGACCACTTCACTGCCTCTTCTTAATATTTGGGAGCGGCCGAAGAAGCATTCATTGAAAATTCAATAACTTATAGATGGTACCTGAAAAGTTTCTTGAAACTTTTCACTTCAGAATATAAATTTTCTAAAAAGTTGAAAAGTAAGCAATAATCGTTTTGGGTTCATATAAATGCGAACTGTCATAATTGGGAACTGTCGTCACTGCGAACTTTCATAACTGCGAAATATCATAAATGCGAACTGCCATAACTGCAAACAGTCATAACTGCGAACTGTTATAACTGCTAATTGTCATACTAGCGAACTCCAATCACTGCTGACTGTCATAACTGCGAACTATGATAACTGAGAACTGTCATAACTGCAAAGTGTAATTTCTCTGGAAAGCGAAACCAATATTGAAGAAATTGACCAATTCGCTGCCTCTTCTTAATATTTGTGAGCCGCCGAAGAAGCATTCATTTAATATTTAATAACTTATGGATATATTAATAGAACCGTCACCTGCTCACATTAATAAAACGTCATATCTTGACTGGATCCGAATATTTCCATACAATATTCATATTGGATAGTTCGACAATTCACCTGCGGACTTTTTCAAGGTTGTGGCAAAAAAGATTACGACTTTGTCGGCGTTCAGGCTGCGGTGTCACAATAGCTCGGGTTCTGTAAAATAATTAGCGTTTCCTCTAATTTTAATTGACACATCAGTTGACATGTCGGAAATATGGATGTGGTAATGAAGTTGATCGTGTTTAATCAAGCAGGCTTTACGAAGCAGTAGGAACAGTTAGAAATTATGTTGTGAGTTAAATGAAGTAGGCGAAGCCGATATTTGAAGGAATAGAAATTCTCAAGAACGTTAATGACAAATTTTGTTTTTCATTTGAATGTCTTAAGCTAAGTTGTTGGTCAATGAATAATGAGGGGCGATACATTTTGGAATTTGGGTGAATTATTACGAGGTTTATTAGGTGGACATGAAATGATTTATTTTTGATTGTTGATAGTTTATCGAAAGCTTATTTTGTTAATTTTTGTTGTTGTACTGATATTCGCTTTTGTTGGCGAACCACAGTACATTATTCTTCAATATATTGTTTTGAACACTTCAAAATTCTTTGAATATGATATTTCTAAATTTTATTTTCGTTTCCTAAATTATTTTCGAATTCAGATTACCGTTTTCCATGATATATTCATCTTGTTTGTCATAAAATATATCCTGTCAACAAGTAAAATACACTTAAATTATTGTCACCGGAACATCAAGGCATTGTTTTTACAAATAAAAAAAAAGTTTGATTCTGATTTCTGATGATGTCAACTTTGTTTACATCAATCTGTACCAATACCGAATGCCGCAGTAATCGAAAAAATATTTAAATAATTATATATATATATATATATATATATATATATATATATATATATATATATATATATATATATATATAAGTATGTAACTTTATTTTTTCGTTATATGTTCTTGGTGTTAGATCACATTGAATAATGCAATTTAGGTGTCACGCAAATGATTGTGTATTGACGTTTCGAGCATTTTATGGCCTTTTTCTAATTCTTCTAAAATCTATGAACCTTAACGTAGATAATCAACAAACTAAAATGAAAACAATAGATAATAAAACATTTTTACTACAC
Organism: Cynegetis impunctata; assembly: GCA_030704885.1. Taxonomy (NCBI): domain Eukaryota; kingdom Metazoa; phylum Arthropoda; class Insecta; order Coleoptera; family Coccinellidae; genus Cynegetis; species Cynegetis impunctata. The sequence goes on along the minus strand of JARQZK010005082.1, from coordinate 617,061 downwards.
ATATTATCACAGTCGAAGGTGTTGCTAGGTCAGTGTGGTGACCTAACACCAAGAACATATTATGAAAAACTATATACCTATTAGGTCAAAGAAAAACCAAAAATTAAATATATATATATATATATATATATATATATATATATATATAGATATATATATATATAGGGCGTCCACGGATGAGGTACCAAACAGGCAAAACTTTTTTATTGTCAATTTTAGGGAAAAATGCTATTCTTGACAAAAACTTTTCTGTTTTAAAAACCCCATTAAAATGAAATGAAATTCGAGTTTCTCAAAAGAAGTTTCATTTTATATTTAATTTTATGTAAAACCCTATGAATTTTTGCACTAAGTTCTGAAATGTAATTATAATTTAGTGGGTGACTTTTCCGATATTTTCGGGTAACTGTCAACTTCATTCAGTAAATAATTTTCAAATTGTCATTCTTTTTCAACTATGCTTACTCTTCAATAAATTATGGTATTGGACCTATTTCGCACAAGTCCGCAATTAGTTTTTCAATAAAAAATACCTGAGTGTAACAGTTACGAGGAATGGATTGAAAAAATTAATAAAGAAAATAGAAACCCACTAGATTATTAATAAATTTCTCAACTTAGTACAAATATTCATAGGGTTTCACATAAAATTGAGTATAAAATGAAACAGGTTTTGAAAAACTTGAATATATAGGTATATAAGTAAGTATATTCGTTACAAAATATTTTTGTCCACGACTGTGCTATAAATCATTCATTATACGTGCGCTTCCTGAAGTATAATTATACCTATTATTCACTAGTGTGTAATGGTTTATTATACACTACATGACGTCACACTCAAAACGTATGTCCAAACTTGAGACTATCATTCACATTATTAGGATAGTATTGTTATTAGATTTTTAGGTTTTATGTAACTAAGATAACTTTTAGGCAAATTATTAAACTAATATTTAATATTATGCCCAACTTATTGAATATTTACTAAATTATGTATTTCATTTTTATCAGAGTGAAAGAAGGGAATGGAATCGATGTCAAGTGAAATAGTTGGCGTTTACGTGAGTATGCAGTTTTCAGTGAACTCTGAAAATGTCAACGCTTTTGATAACTATTTTTATTGTTGAAAATGCATATTATTACTAATTTTTTCGAGGAAGTCGTGGACAAAGTGTAGTATTCTACTCGCACAAAATTACAATTTTGCACTCGGGTGAATTGCGACACTCGCTTGCAGCTCGTGTCGCAAACTTCACCCTCGTGAAAAATAGCAATCATTTTGTGCTCGTTGAATAATATACTATTACCAAATACCTTTAGCCTCGATGAAATTACCAACTTAAAGATTCACTAAAGTTTCTTTGCGCCATTCGTATACAATTAAAGTAATTTGAAAAAATACATTTTTGAAATATATAATAAATTTAAGACGAGAGGTGTCGAAGGATTTCCGGTTGGAACAAAGTTCATTTCGTCATTTATCTTGTAGTAAATGGCAGACACAATGGAATGAATCAACAACATTTTGGAGTAATTGAATGCATTAATAAAATGAAAAAATAAACTAATTTAACTAAAAATAAATGGTAATAGAATTGTAAATAATAATTTTTCTGAAATTATGAAAAAAAAACACAAAAACTAATCATAAACATAGTCATTAGATTCAATCTTAATAATGATTGATTTGTGATAACTAAGGTAGGACATACATGTTTCTCATTCAATTTTACATCGTGTCCCGATTAAACTGCATCAATAGTAGTATTTTCTTCTAGATTTTGCAGGATTATTGTTAATTCTTGAATTAAATTCATCCAAAATAAATTGTACTATTGGCTCTGAGTGTTTATTAGAAGAGTTGACATTGAATCACAATTTTTTCATATGAATATTAAAAAATATTGAAAAATTCATTTTCTATACGTAATCATATATTTATATATTTCATTGAAATTTACACACCGTTACTTATCAAACTTTATTGTTACTATCCTTAAATTGTACTGAACACTTTCACAATCAATTCTTCATTAATAAAAAAAACTATAATATGCATACCTCTTCGATTATCTGTCGTGTCAATCGTGTCGGACACAGATTAAGGTCTATTTTACATTCGCTAAGTATTTGGAGTGAAGCGTGCGATAAGCAACTTCGTTCTAAGAATTCCGAAGATAATAAATTACACGTTTCAAAATTCACATTTAGAAGAAATATATTGTAAATACATTCTGGAACAGAAAATTTGAATATTCTCTGAATATATTGAAAGAGGTTAAGCAGTATAATTTGAATTCTTTGTATGTTCAAGAATACAATAAATTAAAGAAGAACTATCATGTTGTGTATGTATGAATTTAAAAAATGTTTAATCCTAAAGTAAAAACTACTATCACATTGAGAAACGCTTATTATAAAACTATTTCATAATTAACGTTAATAAATTTATTGCGCGTATCTTACATAATTACTTTATAAAATTGTCGGTGTCAGTAGAAGTTAGAGCGGAGTGATAGACTAGGCAACGACGTTTCGTGCTTCTGATTCATTCATAATTCTTACATTTAATTTCCGAGACTGCGACGTCCGTGAGCCAGATCGTATCTGGAACGGCTGCGACACTTTAATGCCCAAATATAAAATCCCGGTTTATAAATTTCTGATAATGGTCACTTCACACCTATCTGGCTCATCTGATTTTTTTCCGGCTGACAGCTGGTTTCCTTTGAACTGGGAACAACGCTCTCTCATGGAACATGACATTGTGGAACATTACGTGCGAGGTCGGAGTACCCAGTTTTTTTGAATTAAATAATAACGAAAGTTCTTTGAGTACTTTGACGAGAAGAGCTTAGGACATAAAATAGAATCTAATGACATTTTAGATATGACTATAATGGAAAAAAAATATACTTTTTGCATATGATCTGTCATATGATTAATTCAGTTGTCTGTTCTCATCCATTTTGATATAATTGTCACCCCAAATAAATGTCAGTCATTTTCAATTTTCAGTTATAGTCCGTTTTGACATAATTTGATTTAATTGTCACCTTTATTAAATGTCAAAGTCATTTTCAGTTGTCAGTTCTAGTCCATTTTGACATAATTTGATATAAGTGTCATTTGAAATAAATGTCAAGGTGATTTTTAATTGATAGTTCTAGTTCATTTTGACATGATTTAATAAAATTCTCACTCAAATGAATATCGATGTGATCTAAGTGAACAGAAATGATACAGTTCTCCTTCTGTGTTTTTGCTTTTTACACACTGGATGAACTGACAGTTCGACTGAAACGAAGATGGAAATGAGAACTGGAATGATCATATAGAACGTATTTATTTTCGTATTTCTTCCTAAGTTTTGTGGCTAGGTACTACTGAAAACTCATTTTCTCCTTAAAAATGATGAAGATGGTAGAACAGTTTTGAAATCGCAAAGGGACACATATTATGTTAAAAATAGAATTGGATATTTGAAAAAAAAATTTTTTGTGATGAATAGGAAGATTATATTATATATCTACATTTCATAAAATTATTTTTAGTTTTTTTTGCTCTAATTAAAAATTCGTATTGAATAGATAATACATTTTTGAATCCAGTACCGAAAACACGTTTACAGTTCCCAACAAACAAAAGCGCGTGTGATGTCACAATGTTTCTATTCATCGTAGTAATCGTAGTACACAGCCAGTGGCAGAGCAGGACCCTAATTTAATGTGGGCAAGGTACATTTCGCGAGGCCCTCTTCTTCTTTTCCAACATGCATCGACTAACTTTTGACAGCTACTATTTTATTAATTATTCGCTATAAATTCCTTTTCTAGTCGCAATAATCTTACCAAGTGGTGGTCTATGTAATTAACAGACAGCGAACAGTAAATTTTTATCACCATTTTTCATCATCACCACTTTTGTCAGCAATATTTGACGTTCATTTTATTTGCTGGTATTAAAAATCTGTTTCTTACCGGCTTGTAGGAGACTGTATAGGTTGTTCGTTATTTTCATAATCAAACATGCTCTTTTTTTTGGCTACCGTTTTATTTTTGAGGTCTTTAGGCAGATCATAACTGCTTTTCTCAATAATTTTCGAAACCGAATCACAATCACTAAGTCTGTCTGATTATTCTGATTTTTTAAGCTTTCGATGCATTGAACAACTTCGTCAAATTGCAATAATATAGCCTTCACTGCCCCATTTCTGATCTCCCACCTGGTGTCTGATAAAGGCTTCATAGTAAGCTCCAAGTTGGCCTTTGATTAATTTTCAGCGTTTGCTGGAACTTTAAAATAGCAAATAAATTTTTTCAATGAAACCAGAAAATGTTTTTGCTACCACAGAATAATTTGCTACTTCTACTAACAGCAGATTCCAGCTATAACAACCGCAGTATAAAAATTGTTCTAGAATTTATACTTAATATTCTAGTTTCGATTCAATCATTTACAATTACCATATTTGCACCATTGTCATATTCTTGGCCACGACAGTTTTGAAAATCTAGGCTATTTTTTTTAGCTCTCCCAGTATTGTATTAGTTAAGTATTCTTTTCAGTTATCTCAGTGACAGCAGTGACAGAAATCCAATAAAGTTTTCTTCTATTGTGTTTATTAATGTATTACAATATCTTAAGATAGCTGACATTTGTTCATTTCTGATATAGATATATATATATATATATATATATATATATATATATATATATATATATATATATATAGATATATATATATATATATATATATATATATATATATATATATATATATATATATATATATATATATATATATATATATATATATATATATATATATATATATATATATATATATATATATATAGATATATATATATATATATATATATAGAGGCCGTTTCTTTTATCATGTGGTAACATTGGTATATTCTAAACCGTAACAGATATGGAAACGATTAACTGTGAAAAAAGTTACCTATTATGTTGAGCAGTAAATTGGTCAGAAAAAATCTTCAGGGACTCTCGCCGTTCCCGAGTTATACAGGGGAAACTGAAAATGGCGTTTTTGTTTTTTTACGAATAGAATTATTATTTCAGAAAATATGAAAAAATGGAAAAGGAAATTTTTATTGTATTCAAAATGTACTATAACCATGTAACAATAAATCTTAGATTGAACATTTCGTCTCAACACGGCCACCATCAACTTTTTTTTTCGAATACGGATCTGTCTTTTTTATTGCAAATATTGATGAAGCGATAAAATAAAAATTCAGTGGTATATCACAATCGGTATTTTTATAGCGTTTCATTTAAAATTACTAGCATCATCAGTGACAACAATCAAACAGAAAAACAATTTATTTTATAATGAATTTTTGGGGGAAAATAAAAACCATACAAAAAATTAATTCCACGTGAGAAACTACATTAAATGCTCGAATTGACGACCTCTTTGTTGAATGCACATACGTTTTCTGTCCATACAATTATTGTGGCAACTTTCTAGCATATTGGGTGTAATGCTATTACATGCATCTCTTTTTTTTGTTTGAGATGGTCGATATCTGTACTAGGTGTCGGAAAAACTTTGTACTTTATGTATCCCCAGACAAAAAAATCTAATGGATTAAGGTCTGGAGATCGAGCTGGCCAAGCAATTGGTCCATTATTTCCAATCCATTTTGTTGGGAATATTGCATCTAATGATCCCTTACTATTGCTGCATTATGGGGAGGGGCACCGTCTTGTTGAAAATGTTGTATTTCACGGCGAATATTCAGTGGCAATTCATCTAAGTATTCATCAAACTCATTAGATAAAAAATTTAAATACATTACACTATTCAAATTCTCATCGTGAAAGAAAGGACCTAGTACCCTTGTTCCCAAAATTCCCAAACAAAATTTTATTCCGAATCTTTCTTGCTAGTTGGTTTCTATGTAAATGTTCATTTGAATTATTCCACCTATAATGGATGTTTCTGTTAAACCAGCCATTATTGGTGAATTTTGATTTGTCCGTCCATATTATTTTTCTACAAATATTTCCTACTTCCCTATTTCTACGTCTTAATCACTTCGCAAATCGTACTCTTCTTCCGTAATCCCTTTAATTGAGGTGATGAACTTTGCGTATCCTGTAACATTTGTATTTGTTCTGTTTTAAAATATTTCTGGTAGATTTCACAGAAATCCTTGGTTCGTGGGCAATTTCTCGTGAAGAACAATCTTGATTAGAAATATTTTTATAATTGACCAATCCTAAATTGAAAAAAAATTTTTTTCTTTTTGTTATTGTTTATGAGGTTTTATTTGCTTACCTAAAACATTTATTCGGTTCGTCATACTTCCAGTTACAATACATTTTCTAGTTTTATTTCTGTCAAATGCACCACAACCTATCAAATTTCTTTCTAATCGTCTAAACATTTGAATGTTAGAATGTTTGGAATACGACGATTCGGGTATAGCTCACCATACATATTTCTTGCCAAAAGAGGATTTCTATTTGATTTTGCATAAGTAAATAGTATATCAGTGATCAGTGCTTTCATCATTTGAATACATCTTCAATATTATGTAACCCAGTGCATAAACGTCTGACAGTTCTTAACAGATATCAACAACTCATTTATTTTTCCTGCCATAGAAAACAAGCAAAGTCTACGTGATTAAAATGACGAATGAAGTAAGATGCTACTTCTTAATTGTACTGAATTACACAACAATCGTATTTTGACCAAAAACGAATATTTTCGTTACCTATTTCCACGATTGAGAATTATAAAAATATTCCGTTTAAAAATTGATTCAGGAGAAATCAGCCTCGAAACAAGGATTACTGTATAATACAAAAATTTCCAGACCTGAAAAATACGAATTTTCGTTATGTTTGGGTACCTTCTCATGAAAATTATTGCCTATTGCCAGAAGTATGCCAATAGTTGAATAAGTTTTGAAGAAATCAAAACAATTTACAAAAAAACTAAGGACAGGACCGTATTTAAAAATTTTTTTCTCTGATGATGCTAGTTATTTTGAATGAAATGCTATAAAAATATCAACCGAATTGTGATTTTAACGCTTTATCAATATTTGCAATAAAAAAGGCAGGTCCGTATTCGAAAAAAAAAAGTTGATGGTGGCCGTGTTGAGAGGAAACGTTCAATCTAAAATTTATTCTTACATAGTTATAGTACATTTTGAATACAATAAAAATTTTCTTTTCCGTTTTTTCATATTTTCTAAAATGACAATTCTATTTTCAAAAAACCAAAAACGCCATTTCAGTTTCCCCTGTATAACTCGGGAACAGCGAAAGTCACCCTAGATTTTTTCTGACCAATTTACTGCTCACCATAATAGTTACCTTTTTTTCCATTTAATCGTTTCCATATCTGTTACGGTTTAGAATATAGCAATGTTACCACATGATAAAAGAAACGGCCTGTATATATATATATATATATATATATATATATATATATATATATATATATATATATATATATATATATATATATATATATATATATATATATATATATATATTTATATATATTATATATATATATATTTATATATATATTTATATATATATATATATATAATTATATATATATATAAATATATGTAATATAATATATATATATATATATATATATATATATATATATATATATATATATATATATATATATATTATATATATATATATATATATATATATATATATATATATATATTTGTATATATATATATATATATATATATATATATACCTATATATATATAGCAGAACGAATGTGAATTTCTGCAACCGCTGCAGTTTTTACGTTGATATTTCTTGGTTTCTGAAAAATTTCCGAACTCCGTAGATTAATCCTTTTTTAGATTCCACTATTTTACTCAATCGCGCTGCGTTTCGTGTGGACTATTCCGTTAAAATTGCACATCGCTCTATTTCGCTATTATCAGTACGCGATGCACCTCGCGAATTTCTATTTTACGATAGATAGTTAATATTTGGTTTGTGGATTGAGTTGATGTTGGGGTGTGTTTCAAAGTTGGTTTCAACTTGTTGGCTCAATCTCGATGCACTCTACGATTTTTTTAAAGTAAAATAAATTATTTTCTACTTTGAAATTTAGTTTGCTAAAAGCGTGAGATTTCAAGATATAATTCAATCCGCTAGAATTGCATTTCGCGGGAAAAGTACGACCTTAGTCTTGGAGCTCAGCTGCTCAAGAGTTTTTTTTTAAGTGAATTAGTTTTTGATTTTTATTTCGGTTCACTATTAAAGCTTGGTATTTAAACCATAATTGAAGAATACAACCTTAGTGACGAAGCTCTTCTGCTCTCTCTCTTTTTTTTTTAATATAAAAGTTATAGAACAATTTAGAGTTTATTAAATTGTTTTGCTATAAATCAAATATTTCAGTGACTATAAATTAAAATTGAACCTGTTTTTACGTCAAAAACCATATGCGCCCTCTTTCGATACCGTCATAAAACCGCAATCGTACAAAACACGAAAAATAACGCCGGGGAAGCTTGGGAACAACGATTCGTAAAAATTGCATAATTACACAAAATTTCTGGTTTTATTGGAAAATGGCTCGTAAATTGCTGACATTTTATGCGATTCCAGTTGGGGGTGTGACGCCAAATTTGACATTAACTGTGGGGATGAGACGGAGACGCAATTTGAGATGTGGAATATCAATGCCCGCACAGGTAAGCCATCTTTCTGGTCATTCTTTGAGATTTTCCACGCCGACTTCGATAATTGTCGCCGTTGCTATTAAAACCCATGTTGAGCATAAATTCTACCTTTTTGTTCAAGATCGAGAGATTGGGAATTATATGTCGGATTTATGTGTCGGGATTTCGAGCGGTAAAATTAAAGTGAACTATATGAGTTATAGTTTAAAAAAACTAATACACGCATTGATAGCAACTCTGAGTGAAAACGGAGGGTGCTTTTTACCATATGTTTATATTTATGAACTAAAAGAAAACTTGAATTTACTACGTTTATTATCACAAGAAAACTCTGAAATATATAACACTGTGATTGCAATTTCGGTTACTAGACGATCATCGGGCAGATTGAGTTAAGGACTGAATACATAATTAAATATTTGCGCTTACGAGTGGGAAAGAATAATTATTGCAGGTACTTAAATAGACAAGAGAAACATATTTCAAGAAGGGCTAATCGAACTGCGTTTCCCAAATTAGCACAATAAAATGTTCTTAGAAATCTCATTATTGTTTGAATACACTAAATATAGGAGAATATATCGAGTCAATCTGGTCGTTCAGCAAGATATCTTTTGCATTATGATTGAGTTCAAAAATTTCTAATGATTCTAAATAAGTTAGGTTGGTTCCTTTTGGTAATTTGTGCATAATTTGAAAGTAATTTATTTGTGGAAACGGGTGGTGGTTTTCGCGGCAATGATTCGAAATCTGTCTCCGTTGAATCAGTTTTATTTTTCAAATAAGATTGTTGGTGTTCTTTAAATCTTGTCTTGAAAGGTTTTGAAAAATAAAACGGATTCAACGTTTTCAAATCATTGCCGTGAAAACCACCACCCGTTTCCACAAATAGATAACTTTCAAATTATGCACAAATTACCGAAAGGAACTGAACTAACTCACTTAGAATCAATGGAAATTTTTAAACTCAATCATAATGCAAAAGATATCTTGCTGAACGACCAGATTGACTCGATATATTCTCCTATATTTAGTGTATTCAAACAATAATGATTTTTCTATGAACATTTTATTGTATTAATTTGGGAAATCCAATTCGATTAGCTCTTCTTGAAAAATGTTGCTCTTGTCTATTCAGGTAGGTCCTGTATTCTTTCCCACCTGTTAACGCAAATCTATAATTATGTATTCAGTCCTTAACTCAATCTGCCCGATGATGGTCTAGTGACCAAAATTGCAGTCGCAGTGTTATATTTTTCAAAGTATTTTTGTGATAATTAACGTAGTAAATTCAAGTTTTGTTTTTGTTCATCATGTTAAATTATCAAATAGTAACAACGGATTCCATCAACTGTTTATATTTACTCTACTTTCATAAAAAGCAATCTATGAAATATTTGTAACATTTGATATAATGAAACACCCCAGGCTTTTACACAATAAAATGAATTTTTTACTGCATGTCAGTTCAGTTTGGTATAGAAGAGTGTTTTTTTAGACTATAATTAATTTTTCTTAGTCTCAAAACATATCAAATGTAATTATATTAAGGAGACTCGATTCTAGGTATATCATGACAATGACAATAGACCTAAAATTATCTATTTTTAATTCTTGATATCCTCACCAGGATCATCAAAACAAAAGAGATGAAATTATTGTATTATCCTAGGTCCTTATTGTGAAAATATTCGAAATAATAAGACGTTACATACAGGAGGAGCTGATAAAAGCATGTTAAATTTACCCTGATCATCCCGCTCAAGTAACTAGGGCAAAGTAATGAAATTAATGTATTGACAACGGTCTTATAGTTAAAGCTTATGAAAGCGTGTTAAAAATGAAGATGAAATATATATTTGAATTAATAAATCCATAATCAGATATAACTCGAAACCATAATAAGAATATTAAAACGGGTCATATTTCACAACTTACATTATAAATCACTCAATCTAAAACTTATTTATATATTGCGTGATACACGGTTCATTCAAAATATTTCTATTTTCATCATAGTGACCCAAGAAATATACTTCAATTATAATTCACAACTAGGCTTTCAAAATATGAAAGGAAATTTCTTTAATTCGTTTATTTTATATTTGAATATATAATAAACTTTAAACTTTAAAATAAAACACACTCGGCTCAAGTTTCACTATATAAAAATATTTAGATACTGTATTTAGCAGTAAAGGATAGTCGACATGTTTCGAGTTATGAACTCATTATCAAGACTGACTACAGGAGAGTATTACATCCTATTCTATGAAATAGGCAAAAACAAAGGTGATACTTGCAAATCAACTTGTTCGTTTACAAGGGGTAATTTACTATTATGGGCGGAACTTATTTCGAGAATTTCAAGAAGGTCAAGGCGCTTTCCTTTGTTACCTGAATACAACAATTTTTCGAAATCCAGGAAATGTTTAAATTTTGTACAATGTTCGGAGAAGCCAGTGGTATTTTTATCTTGTAAAATTTATGTTGTTCAGCACGAATTCCTTCCTGTTTGTCCAATATAGAAAGCAGGACATTCGTCGCAAAATATTTTGTAAACACCAGTTTTCTCTGATGTTAGATTTTTTTTTATTATTGACTTCAAGTTTCTTTTATGAAGTCATTCCTAGTTAACAATAAAGAAAAATCTAACATCGGAAAAAACAGTGGTGTTTACAAAATATTTTGCAACAAATTTCCTGCTTTCTATATTGGACAAATAGGAAGGAATATGAACATTCAGACATTTCCTGGATTTCAAGAAAACCCAATTTTTCTATTCAAGTAACAAAGGAAAGCGCCTTGACCTTCTTGAAATTCTGGAAAAAGGACAAATTTATTTTCAAGTATCACCTTTGACTTTGTCTGTTTTATAAAATAAGATGGATAATACTCCATCCATAGTCCGTCTTGATAATGAGTTCATAACTTGAAACATGTTACTGCTAAAAATAGTATCCAAATATTTTTATATACTTGAGCCAAGTGTGTTTTGTTTTTAAGTTTAAACTTCATTCTTTATGATGTTTCACCATTTACGAGAATTCAATCTCATTTAATTATAATTTTCATGAAATCTTCTTTCCAGATATTTTTATATTGCGTTTCTTCTTGTACCACTTCACTGTTTTTGTTTTTCGCCTGTAACTTTACCTTTAAAAATTTTATTTTGTTCATTTGTTTTTATAGAAGACCTTTTCTATCAGTTTTTTCGTTTCCGATGTTTCTTATTTTATCGTCCGTCTATTCTCTTGTAGCTTTTTTTATCGATTTGTTACAGATTCTTCTCTTATCCTTCAATATCTAATGAGTTGTTCGTCCTGATCCAATTCCTG
>JARQZK010005082.1:457500-600000 GCA_030704885.1 Cynegetis impunctata | reverse complement strand
TTTATGCGGAGCCACCTCTCGGAAGGCAATGGCAAACCACCGAGCAATATTCTGCCTAGTAAAGCCTCTCTGTAAAGACGTTCGGAACCATCGTAAAACTGTAGGTCCCTTCTATTCGTGTATCGCTGTATCACGCACAGCACGAGTAGTTGTAGAGAGGTCGCCACACCTTAAACCAGGTACGGCACCACAAGAAGAAGAAGAACGATTAAGTAACTGTCTGAATTTTTTCATTCCTCAATTTTAATATTTAATATGGGTAAATAATGTTTATCCTTTAATGGGCGTGACTTGCCCAAACCAAATAACCCGTTTTCTGCCGTGTTTTTACCTCTCTGAGAAAATTATAAATATTGATTCTACAAATCCAGAAGTTCAGTCTTTCTTTTGGGAAATTTCCTCTTTTTTTCGAATCTTTCTTCACATTTCAAAAATCTCAATTAATTTGTGACATATTGGAAAAAACCAAACCCCCTTTTTTTCATTATATTGTTTATAACTATCACAATTTTCACGAGCGAATTTTTATTTTTCTCAAAAAAACATCTACATGCCATTCCGAATCGAGTGACACCTTGCTCTTATTTTTTCGAGACTGCTGAAAAAAATTGAACATAAAGCACTCGTTGACTAGACTAAATATATTAGAAAGATTTTCGGTGTTTTTCAAGCATGATTTATAAGAAATTGACAAAGCAGCTGATAAATTCATCAAAACTGATGAGCTTTATCAAAAATTTCTTACTGCCACACCTGTTGTTCTCGTTAGTTGAAAGCGTGGAAAAAATATTCAATTCGTAAGCCTAAAAATTCAATAAGAGAGCTGGATGGTTGCCTGGTATTTTTTTTTTTTGAATATCATGTTGCTCAGAATATTAGCTACGCTGCCGGTATCAAAGCGAATAAAAACGATTCAAAGGAGCACGATCAAAGAAATGGACTTGCAATGACCCTTCTGAATGTATAAAATCCATTGCAAATTAAAAACTCATGTTTGTCCAATTTTTTTTATTGAAAGGTTTGGCTGCTCTGGCAATTCGTCGTGATATTGGAATCACAGCTGACGAAGTCATAAATGGATTCTCAAAAAACGCCGATAACTAGATTTTCTGCTCTTATTTTCCCCAAAATATTTTCAATGATGTATATATCCAATTAGATATAATTCAATTTTTCACTGATTTTCAATTAGTTTTTTCCAATTCAAATAATTTGAATTTTTTTGCAATTTAATTTAATTTTTCTGCTTATTTTGTATAACCTACATGAAAGATTATTTTTTTCAATAAAAATAGAACCTCAGGATGAAAACTTATGAAATTTTGCGCTAAGTCATATCCCCCCCCCATCGCAAAAAGCTATCTACGCCACTGTATATATATGCATATATATATATATATATATATATATATATATATATATATATATATATATATATATATATATATATATATATATATATGTGTGTGAAATAAGACAAAAAAATCTGGCATCTATAATATAATAACGTTTCAACAATTTTTATTATATAACTAGAACTCTGTTGATTCCATCAATATCGTATCGATAGAGTGTAGACGTATCGATATATTGAAGAAACACACATTTACTCTGCAATATCTCCCGATATTATTTTTTCGCCGGATACTGACTAATTACTCTGCACAACGTTCTATCCCATAACATTAATCGGCCATCTCACTGGACAATATTCTTAGGCGGAAAATTAAAGTGGGCTTTGATCTTGGCCGGCTACGATTATGAAATAGAACCTGTCGCGGAAGATTATGTATTTGTAAGGTTTACATACACCATAACTCGGTTTTACGAGGTTACTCTTTGAAATTGATCATCAATTAAAATTGAATGAACGAACAAACAACACAGCCCAAGTTAATTAAATTCGGACGTGTTTCTCAATTTACGATGGATATTTAAATTTTTTTGTGCAGTATAATCGTCAACTGTTTTCAGTGTATTTTTTAGAGTGAAAAATACAAAAAAAAAACTTGAAAGATTCGTACTATGCACATGCCACATGAATGAATGAGAATAATAAAACTTACATTTTTTGAGATTTAAACTTTATAAAAAATCAAGGCTCTCTGTAAAAATCGAGAACTATTGTTTATATATAATGAATTATTTGCTAATAAATGAATATTATAAGGAGAAATGTCAATATTCAGTGAATTCAAGAAATCAGTGAAATTTTGTGTATCTTTGGAGTATTGAGTGTTTGAATTATTTTTGAAACTGAATAGAGTATTTTCTCAATTGAACATGAAGATCTAAATATAGGAAATGCCATCCGATTGTTAGATTTTTCAATTAAATTTTAAGTAACTTCGACGGAGATAATCCTCAAATATAAGAACTAAAAATTGTTCACGAAGATTAACTAATGATACTTGAGAAGCATTTTGTCATATATACCTGAAATGATAATATGAAGACGGCAATAAATAGTTACTTACTCACTTATTTATTTAATTGTTCACATATATATTTAAATACTTACTTACTCAATTACTTACTTTCTCACTTACGTACTCACTTACGTACTTACTTACGTACTTACTTACGTACTTACTTACGTACTTACTTACCTACTTACTTACTTACTTACTTACTTACTTACTTACTTACTTACTTACTTACTTACTTACTTACTTACTTACTTACTTACTTACTTACTTACTTACTTACTTTCTTACTTACTTACTTACTTACTTACTTACTTACTTACTTACTTACTTACTTACTTACTTACTTACTTACTTACTTACTTACTTACTTACTTACTTACTTACTTACTTACTTACTTACTTACTTACTTACTTACTTACTTACTTACTTACTTACTTACTTACTTACTTACTTACTTACTTACTTACTTACTTACTTACTTACTTACTTACTTACTTACTTACTTACTTACTTACTTACTTACTTACTTACTTACTTACTTACTTACTTACTTACTTACTTACTTACTTACTTACTTACTTACTTACTTACTTACTTACTTACTTACTTACTCACTCAACCACCCACCCACCCACTCACTCACTCACTCACTCACTCACTCACTCACTCACTCACTCACTCACTCACTCACTCACTCACTCACTCACTCACTCACTCACTCACTCACTCACTCACTCACTTACTTTCTTTTTCCCTTACTTTCTTACGATCTCACCTTCTCGCGTTTTCTTTTTCACTTTCTCACTTTCTTATTTTGTTACTTTCTTATTTTCTCACTTTCTTATTTCCTTACTTTCTTACTTTTTCACTTTTATACTTTCTTACTTTCTCACTTTCTTACTTTCTCACTTCCTTACTTTCTTACTTTCTTACTTTCATACTTTCTCACTTTCCTACTTTCTTACTTTCTTATTCTCTCACTTTCTTTCTTTCTTCCTTTCTTACTTTCTTACTTTCTTACTTTCTCACTTTCTCACTTTCTCACTTTCTCACTTTCTCACTTTTTCACTTACTCACTTTCTCACTTTCTCATTTTCTCATTTTTTCACTTTCTTACTTTCTTTTTTCTTACTTTCTTGTTTTCTTACTTTCTTACTTTCTTACTTTCTCACTTTCTTACTTTCTCACTTTCTTACTTTCTTACTTTCTTACTTTCTTACTTTCTTACTTTCTTACTTTCTTACTTTCTTACTTTCTTACTTTCTTACTTTCTTACTTTCTTACTTTCTTACCTTCTTACTTTCTTACTTTCTTACTTTCTTACTTTCTTACTTTCTTACTTTATTACTTTCTTACTTTCTTACTTTCTTACTTTCTTACTTTCCTACTTTCCTACTTTCCTACTTCCCTACTTTCTTACTCTCTTACTCTCTTACTCTCCTACTCTCTTACTTTCTTACTTTCTTACTTTCTTACTTTCTTACTTTCTTACTTTCTTACTTTCTTACTTTCTTACTTCCTTACTTTCTTACTTTCTTACTTTCTCACTTTATCACTTTCTCACTTTCTCACTTTTTCACTTTCTCACTTTCTCACTTTCTCACTTTCTCACTTTCTTACTTTCTTACTTTCTTACTTTCTTACTTTCTTACTTTCTTTTTTTCTTACTTTCTTACTTTCTTACTTTCTTACTTTCTTACTTTCTTACTTTCTTACTTTCTTACTTTCTTACTTTCTTACTTTCTTACTTTCTTACTTTCTTACTTTCTTACTTTCTTACTTTCTTACTTTCTTACTTTCTTACTTTCTTACTTTCTTACTTTCTTACTTTCTTACTTTCTTACTTTCTTACTTTCTTACTTTCTTACTTTCTTACTTTCTTACTTTCTTACTTTCTTACTTTCTTACTTTCTTACTTTCTTACTTTCTTACTTTCTTACTTTCTTACTTTCTTACTTTCTTACTTTCTTACTTTCTTACTTTCTTACTTTCTTAGTTTCTTACTTTCTTACTTTTTTACTTTCTTACTTTCTTACTTTCTTATTTCCTTACTTTCTAACTATATTACTCTCTCGCTTTCTCACTTTTTTACTTTATGACTTTCTTATTTCCTTAATCTCTTAATTTCTAACTTTATTACCGTTTTACCTTCTTACTTACTCACTCACTCAATCTCTCTAAACTTTATTTTGTAGAAGTGTGTCCTGAATTAATTTTTATATATCACTCAGAATTCTCTTTTATTTCTCATTCGTCCGATTCATATACTCCAAGCTGGTTCAGTTTCCTTGTTCATTCGACTTGGTTAAGATGGCTCCTTCTTTCCTGAAGGCGAAATATTCAATTATTTTATTATTTGCGCATGGGTGTTCCTTTCGCGAACGGAAATAACTGTGTGTACCAATGGAGCGAATCCCCTGCATGCATCATCTCATTAAAATGCATCCTTACCATCAATTAGGCAGAAAATACATTTTAAAAATCACGAGATACGCGAAACTTGGCGAGTTTCAATGGCGTTTTCAATAAATTACGCGTTTGAAATATTCCCATTAGAAAGTAATCTCGCTTGCCGAGCGGACATAGATCACGTAGCGTATTCACGCAGATATACGTTGCGGTTTACATAAGTTGAAACAATGGAAATACTTTATTTACCGTGCATAACCTATAATAGGCACAGTTAACGGATTTAGAAACGATCGGTTCAAAATTTGAATCGGCTTTGAGTTCAGATGTCTGAATTTCTTGGTTCCTGACATTATGGTGCGTTTCCAACGAAATTGTTGGCAACTTTAGTATTTCGAACTGTTTACAACTCTCCAGAAAAACACCCACTTTTGTTTCCATTGTGTCCACACGAGTTGCCAACAATTTGAGAAACATTTTAGTTGACAACAAGCTGTCGCCACCATCAGGAATGTCTCTGACAGACGATGATATTGTGCAAGTAGCCGCAGTATTTATTATTTTGTTTAAAAAAACCCAAGCATAAATAGTGGGTACGACCAAGCCTCAAAGGAAGAAAAGTACATGGAGGATTTGAACTATTGAATACTTTGAGAAGAGATTACCAGACTCACTGAAAAACTGTGCCGTCAAATTTTTTATTTTCCTAAGTAGTTCGTGTAGCTCCATTGCAGCTCTGATAGCTTTCCATGCATCCTTTTATATATTTTTAATTTTATAATTTTCATCAGTTGAGTCCCACACTTTGTAAGTGATATAAATCAATTAACGTATCGGTTAATTCGTTCGTCTACGTGAGAGACACGTTTCTGTTTCCGACAAATGTTCCTAACTGAAAGCGTACCCACAGATCGATAAAATATCTGCAACAAGGTTATTCCTTTGATATTTATAGCCAACAACGGGAACACGGTTTCCTAGATTTGTTCACAACTTTTGTAATACGAGGTAATTACGGAAACTTTTGTCACAACACGTGTTGACAACACAAAAGTAGGCAACTTTTCTCTGGGGGTTACCCACCATTAAAATGTTTTTTTTATCGAAAGCAATCAAATTCATAACATAGATGATCGAATCAATATTTATCTGTATATTGTTATTTCTATTTACAAAAAAAACCATACCTGCTATCAGAGAGAACATTTGATTTTCACAAATATAACACAAAAGAAAACACGAGAGCTGCAGAGTTCCGTCTTTTTTTCTCGAAGTCATGGCGTATTGATGGTGAAGCAGGTCGAGATCCGATTAGAGCGAAATGAATTATGTTTATTATCGTTCTCATAAGCGATATCATCAAATCTAGAAATTCACAAAAATCTCCTAAACTACTCGTTTAAGGCAAATAAATAAACGAAAAGATATCTCTAAATAACCCTCTGTCGATTATTCACCTCTTCCAACATATACCAAAGTATGAGGGCAATACGTGAAGAATTTACCACCCTCATAATAACCTCCATACCTATAGCCTATACAACTTAATCTATAGTCCGCCCATCATTCGCTTCTGAAATTCAGCATATAATATTCTTGTACTCTTATTATGCAAAAGATAACTATGATTTTCAGAAAAAAAACGTATTAAAAGAAAAACACAACAGAGGGTTGCTTGTGGGCACCCTATGAAAAAAATTACCAAGACTCTATTCAACCCTATATACTCTGAGTTTCAAATTCTTCCAACTGCAAATATTCATAAGATTGATTCCGTATATATATATATATATATATATATATATATATATATATATATATATATATATATATATATATATAATCTCTTGATAATTATTAGCAATAACAGGCTGGTTGAATCTTAAGAAACTCGATTTAATTAATAAATTGACGTTTCACTATGACAAATTTTCAATCCAATACTTAGCTACGCCGTTCTGATGAAGACCAAAGAGTCCGAAACACGTGTCAACGGCTGCTTCCATATAAACGTTCTATACCGATAATTCTGCTCTACTTTTTTAATATTTTCCCGTGACTAATTTCTTTCTGTTAAATAAATAGTACCCTATTATTATTATTTTCGAACATTACATAGGTAAAGGTTCCTGTAGTTTCCCTTGCCTTCTAATGAAACAATTTTGAATGTTAATATTAAACTGAAAGAATTTTTAACAAGACAGATCAATCTTTTCTATTTAATTTTATCAAGTCAATAAATGTCAAAGAATTTTCAATTTTGTTCAAAAGTTTTGAATAACTATGAATGTCATAGTGAAACGTCAATTTATTAATTAAATCGAGTTTCTTAAGATTCAACCAGCCTGTTATTGCTAATAATTATCAAGAGATTAAAAATAAATCACAGGCAACAACAATTCGAATAAATAATTAAATATTGCTAGCTGAAAATATGGCAATGATCCCAAACTACATTGTTTTATATGTAAGTACCCTTTTTCATTTAAAAAATTTGAAATTCTAAATTAAAATTTTCATTAAAAACGGCTACTTCCATATAAACGAACTATACCGATAATTTTTGCTTTACTTGTTTAATATTTCCCAAAACTAATTTGCTTTTTTTAATGTTAATTTACTCTTTTCTGAGATCTCTCGGATGGAATTAATCGCCTCCGTGGCAAAGTTTGACCAAATCTCCCATACCGGAGAGTTCAAACAATAAACCACAAATAAGTGATTTTCTTCCATAACAGAGGATTTTATTATAAAATTTCATTAAAAACGGCTACTTTCCATATAAACGAACTATACCGATAATTTTTGCTTTACTTGTTTAATATTTTCCCAAAACTAATTTTCTTTTTTAATATCAATTTACTCTTTCTAAGATCTCTCGGATGGAATTAATCGGCTCCGTGGCAAAGTTTGACCCAAATCTCCCATACCGGAGAGTTCAAACAATAAACCACAAATAAGTGATTTTCTTCCATAACAGAGGATTTTATTTATTAAACTTTTTTCATCTCACAAATTTTCAATCCAATACTTAGCTACGCCGTTCTGATGAAGACCAAAGAGTCCGAACACGTGTCCAACGGCTGCTTCCATATAAACGTTCTATACGATAATTCTGCTCTACTTTTTTAATATTTTCCGTGACTAATTTCTTTCTGTTAAATAAATAGTACCCTATTATTATTATTTTCGAACATTACATAGGTTAAAGGTTTCTGTAGTTTCCCTTGCCTTCTAAATGAAACAATTTTGAATGTTAATATTAAACTGAAAGAATTTTTAACAAGACAGATCAATCTTTTCTATTTAATTTTATCAAGTCAATAAATGTCAAAGAATTTTCAATTTTGTTTCAAAAGTTTTGAATAACTATGAATGTCATAGTGAAACGTCAATTTATTAATTAAATCGAGTTTCTTAAGATTCAACCAGCCTGTTATTGCTAATAATTATCAAGAGATTAAAAATAAATCACAGGCAACAACAATTCGAATAAATATATATATATATATATATATATATATATATATATATATATATATATATAAAATATATATATATATATATATATATATATATATATATATATATATATATATATATCTATATATATATATATATAATTATATATATATACATATATATATATATATATATATATATATATATATATATATATATATATATATATATATATATATATATATATATATATATATATATATATATATATATATATATATATATATATATATATATATATTGGCGAAACGTCACTTTTTTAATAAAATCGAGTTTTTTAAGATTCAACAAGCCTGTTATTGCTAATAATTTTCAAGAGATTGAAAATAGTTCAACAGGCAACAACAATTCGAATAAATAATTATATATATATATATATATATATATATATATATATATATATATATATATATACATCGAAATTTCGAAAATCGTGGTGTAATCTGTTAAAAAAAGTAATCCTGCACCTGGCAGTTGACTTTCGATACGCTGCATGCAATAGTCTATTATTCTTTGCTAAAATACAACAAAAGCAATTAAAATACAAATAATTGAAGTTGGTAACATTTCAATTTTTTTTCGTAATATACGAGCTCACCCAATTTATCCCTCGTTTTCGAAGCTAAATAGGATAAACTTATAGATTTTGATTTCCATTTGAAAAAATAGGTTTTACGCAGATCTCATTTTGATTTTTGTATTTTGAAGTATCAGGTAATAATAATTATTAAATTATTATAAAAAACCTATCGGTATAGGACCTTTTCAACAATAAAATAGAAAACTTTGAAACTATATTAGGAGATGCAAACGTCATTTTTGACATGAAAACTTAAAATGTCAAAAACACATTGAGTTGGGTATAGAACATGGTATACGAAATCTTCCTAAAATCTTGTGTACAAACCAATAATGTAAAAATATATAGAGGATGGTCGTGAAGAATCTGACCGTAGTTCGTCTATTTGACTTAATTTTTCATTAGTTCAGTTGATGAGATAGAAGAATTTGAGATGTTTTTGAGGTTCATGGTTGAGGTATTATGTTTCGAAGAGTTTTGCTTTTGAAAAAGAGTATATATTGTACTTAAACATATCTGTTCTGTCATTTCTAGTAGCCGACGCATTTTTTCGAATAGAGAATTTCACTATATGGGGAATTATTAAATATGTGATATTATAGATTAGGTCCTCAACTTCGAACCTACATAGGTTCCACACACTCAACGAATTATGTGATATCATTCATTTCATAGTTTTTCATTCA
This sequence comes from Cynegetis impunctata, assembly GCA_030704885.1. Taxonomy (NCBI): domain Eukaryota; kingdom Metazoa; phylum Arthropoda; class Insecta; order Coleoptera; family Coccinellidae; genus Cynegetis; species Cynegetis impunctata. The sequence goes on along the minus strand of JARQZK010005082.1, from coordinate 590,373 downwards.
GAGAATTCACTCATTAGTCCTATTTTCACCGAATTTTTACGTGAATATTTCTTTTTTTTTGATTTTTGAAAATTTGCGCAACTCCACAGCTTCTGTTTTTTGATTTACAGGGTTGAAATTTGGTATGTAGATTGAGTTCAAGTTGAAATACGTTTCTTTGTTATTCAACACTTTTTCTTGACCGCGCTTCACTTCGCGAAAATTATTCCATTCGATTGGTATCTAGATCTGCTTCGCCATCAGTATCCGATGCACCTCTTTATTTTTTTTCATTACGGTTTGCTATTAGGGCGTGGTTCTTCAGTACACTATGCACTTTTTCAATAAAATAAATTACTTTCTGATTTTTATTTCGGTTTGTTCTTAAAGCTTAATTTATTCCATTTGAATTGCATTTCGAAAAGATGCATTTCGAGCGAGAAATAAAACTTTAGTGACGGAGCTCTGCTGGTCACGCTTTAACTAATCCAAGAGTAGAATGATCAGTATGATATCTAACGAAATCAACGTCAGTTGGTACAAGAGAATATGGACTAAACGTAACGAGATTGAAATCAACAGATCCTGAGTTACGATCAACTCACCTCATGCAGGTGTAACTTGCTTTCAACTTTTACCTGTTAGTGTACGTCGAAGTGGCCGGTGAGTGGCGATTGTCGATGATTGAGAGATTTATCTGTGGTCGAAGTGAGATACAAGGGTAAGGTGGCCGGGTCATTGCTGATGTGCCTTCGATGTGGCTTTGTGGCCGATTGCTATACGGCCTCTGTGGCTCGTAGATCGCCCGGTCGGCCGTTCAAAGCTAGGCCCTGTCACATAAAGCAGGCCTCGCTCTCGGGTGAGGAAGCGCCGACGGCTACTGCAACGCACCTGCGACTGACCACAGACGCGATTAATAAACCAGAGAGGAAAGCTGACCGCGCGCATCGACCCTGCTATATTGTAATTATGTGGACGTTCCTTCTCTGTGGTTCAAGCGAATTTTTCAACGCCATTTTTACGACCGCCATTAAATTCATTTAATGGAGCGAAAAAGATTATATATATCTGTCGAGATCAGTTGTACGAGTTGCCGAGGCTATACGTTCACAGAGCACGAGCAGATATCGGAAGTAATGGTTTCTTGTGCTTCCTCCAATCTTTAGTTCAACATAAGATGAGTGTTAGTTACACACTGTACAGGGTGGTCAAACTTCGATATTTGTATAGGGTAACTTGGTAACTATAGGAGATACAAAAAAAATGGAGACAACCTACTGAAGCTATTTCAAGGAGGTTAGATGAAAGTATTACTATGAATCATTCAACAAGCCTTTTATTGTTTTTTGTATTTGTGATATATTATAAAATTATTCATATATATCTGACTAAGTTTGTTGGCAATTAATTAAATTTTCTTTTTACCTCTTGAAATAAGCTTTATAGGATTTTTTTTCTGGATATCGATGGCAATATCTCATATGCAATATCGCAATTGTTATTACTTTGAATGAAGCAGGGGTCCCAAACTTTGTGGCACTCTGTCAAATCCGGACAAGCGTATTTTGTCTTCAGGCTGTTGTCGATCGAGAGGTCAATTAGATTTTCTTCTTCTTGCGTAGTAAAATCTTGTGGGGCTTGACCACGAAATGGATCTTGGATAAACGCAAACTTTTCAACTTGGTCCTCTCCGAAATACTATGCAAACCAGTCAGTCAACTGTGATAGGTGATCTGTGAAAAGGGTCAGCAAGTTATGTGAAACCTCAACTCCACTATGTTGTTTTTTCCTAAATGATGAATATTCTCTACAAGCTTAATTATGTGCATGTTATGGCCCTGTAGAGTTAGATTTAAGACATTCAGTTTTTCGAATATGTCGAAAAAGTATGCCAGTTTCAGCAGAAAGTCTTCATCTGCGAAATTTTTGGCGTTCACATGATCATCTTATTCCAGGAATGTGTGAATTTCTTGTCGCAGTTCAAATGTACGAGATAGTACATCGCCACGTGAGAACCATCTCCAGCTACAGTATTACAATCTGTACTCAGAGTGCGGCCCCATATTCATGTTAAATTTTGATTTTTAGTGAGGACATCAGGGGCGCCTCGCGGCACCCCCGGTCTCACTCTTTGGCACCCCGGGGTGCCGCGGCACCTACTTTGGGAACCATTGGAATAAAGCATTCTAACATATCATATTCGTAGTAATTCTCACTTTTACGATTACATAAGTTTATCGATATTATGAAGGAATTTGATTTAAAAAACCCTGTCACAGATGACACCTGCCTACTTGGAATAAAAAAGATCGCAAAAAATATATTAAAATTTAATTTTCCCTATTTGAAACTCACACGTCAAAAGCGACACGATATGTGATACATGGTTAGAAACGGAAGAGAAATCCGTTACTTCCGAATTATAACCGTCTTTGATTCTCATTTAAAAAAAATACAACATAAGCCCTTAACTCGAAATTGCACATTTTTTAAAATTTTCTTGACGTCACAGGATTATAGAGAACTAAGTGGCTTGAGAATCTAAAAGTTATCATCTCGTTAATTTAGAAACACTCAAGATATTCACATGTATCCTAGTCCAAATCTCGAACTTTTTTTATAACTCGAAAACAAAAAGTTTATAAATCGAAAATGACAAATTTTTATTTTCGCCAATGAATTCATCTTGTATCTCTTATAGCTACCGAGTTGCCCTATACAAACATCCAAATTTGCCTTGTTCTTCTGTCGGAAATATGACCATGACATGGTTTGTCGATTGTACAATATTATTGGAAAAATTGAATTTTCAAGGAAATAGACACCTCGAGATTTAAATAGTATATTGTACAACGAGCATGGAATAGTATATTCTGTAACAAGGTTAGAATGAAAATTCGATGCGAGTGGAAAAGTTCCGAGCGCGAGCCGAAGGCGAGCGTGAGGAACCACGAGCATCACGAATTTTCATTCTAACCGAGTAGCAGACTATACTTTCTCCACGATCAAAAATTTTAAATATATCACTGAATAAATGCATGCTACTCAGTATATTTTCGAATGAAAACGTGACAGCAATAATTTTGACACTTACTCAAATTTGCCACTACGATGTCAATCACCTGCGTCAAGGCTAATGTTATTATTGCTAGCCAGTGTGAGAATATTATTCTATCACAAGGGAGAGAAAGCAAATACATTTAAATTGCATGGGGGCAGAGGTGTTGCAGAATATTTCTTCAATCTCAAGAGAGAGAATTCCAGCATTCTGTAATCAAATTTGATATCAGAATTGGCGAATTCTGTGATGATCGTGGAGAATAGTATATTCTGTAACAAGGTTAGAATGAAAATTCGATGCGAGTGGAAAAGTTCCGAACGCGAGTCGAAGACGAGCGTGAGGAACCACGAGCATCACGAATTTTCATTCTAACCGAGTAGCAGACTATACTTTCTCCACGATCAGAAATTTTAAATATATCACTGAATAAATTCATGCTACTCATTATATCATCGAATGAAAACGTGACAGCAATAATTTTGACACTTACTTAAATTTGCCACTACGATGACAGTCAACTGCGTCAAGGCTAATGTTATTATTGCTAGCCAGTGTGAGAATATTATTCTATAACAAGGGAGAGAATGTAAATACATTTAAATTGCATGGGTGCAGAGGTACTGCAGAATATTTCTTCAATCTCAAGAGATAGAATTCCAGCATTCTGTAATCAAATTTGATATCAGAATTGGCGAATTCTGTGATGATCGTGGAGAAAGGTCATTCCATGCGAGTTTTACACTATACTTTTTCTACGAATGTTACTGTTACATAAAATGGGATTACTAATATTTTTTTTTTCAAGATGTCAAAAAATGTCAATCTGACGTTCCACAAAAAAAAACTATAGAGAAATATTTATATGCTTTTATTAGTTTTCATCACTTTAAAAAATTAACACAACGATATAAGGAAGTTCACTACTGCTGAAATTGCAAAACATACAGATTTCTTATTTGTTATTAATATTTAATGTGATATTAGAACAGTTATTGAACACAATTTTTGGAGAATTAGAATCGGCTTTTTTTAAAGATAGGTTGACATTATTTTCTACATTATTTGATACCGATGAAGACGGAAGATTGATTGGTTGATTAATCGACTCCATAATTTTCTTGGCTACGTTGTTTTTATTTGTCAGAGATTCCTCAATGTAGCCTTCAGCTACCGCTGTCGAACGCCAGCCACCGTGCCGTTTTAGTGTTGTTATATCTTCTCCACTATCTACCAAAATTGTTGCCGAAGATCGGCGAAAACAATGACTCGTGTAAAGTTCCGGATTTGGTAGTTCAAGGAATGTAGCAATTTGCTTTCCCATATTTCCCACCTTATTAATGCCAACTTTTTGAGTAGTGCATTTTCCTTTTTGATAATCAACAAAAAAAGAATGATCTGTAACACCAACTGGTCGCATACTCCAATACTTTTTAACGATGTCGGAATATTCCCCCGTTACTGTGAATTTTCGGGAAGTTTTTGTTTTGGTGCACAGAATTTTAACTAAAATGGCGGAACCCAAATCTTCGAGATCATTGACTTTCATTCTATATAATTCATCTCTTCTCGAAGCACCCATTACTCCCATGACAAGCACAACCTGTAACAGAAAAAAAATTATAATATTCTGCCACTTAGGTTTCTATAGAAAGTAGGATTTTGACAAATTTAGTACTTATTCTACCTAAATATATCATTATCTTACCTTGACCAAAAGGTAAATGCTGTCCGGGGCCTCTTCAATGAACTTGTCGATATCATTTGTAGTAAATACCTTGGATTTTCTTGCTCTGTAGCCATCAGATTTGCTTTTCAAAAATGCTCGCAATTTTGAGTAACAGCTTATATCCACTCCTTTGTTAATATTTAGCATAGTTTTTAGCATACTGTATTGTGACCATAAAGTAGAAGATTTAAATTTACTCGTTAAGTTACCAAAGTAAGCCATCAAAACATTTTCAGAGCAGGAACTAGTTTTACGTTCTTTGCACCACTCCATAAATAAATTATAAGAAAGTGTGTATTTTTGTTTGGATTTTTCTGGCACCAAATTTAATGACGCGACATTTGCTTCCTCTAAAATACTAGGTGGTGTTGAATTAAATTCGCTATCGGAACTTTCCATAATAAATAATCTTTTGAAATACTTAAAACACTTTAAGCTCAATAATATTTGAAATAATGATAGTTGTCATTCACTTTCTATGGCTGTGGACGCGGCGCCGGTTCACGCCACTTTTGGTGAAATACCCGTGCACGATGTGAACTTTGTAGTTCACTCAACATGGTGATAGAAGCACAATGAAAATGGGTATAAAACAATGCACTATGTTACGCAATTACGTTTGAACATAGAATGATGGTTTTTATTGACATTCGTAGAAAATAGTATATTGTACAACGAGCATGGAATGACATGCATTACCTACGAGTATGACGTTTGCAGCACGAGCCGCAGGTGAGTGCTGCAAATCATACGAGTAGGAAATGGTCATTCCGTGCGAGTTTTACACTATACTTTTTCTACGGATGTTACTATTACATGAAATGGTATAAGTAATATTTTTCCTTTTAAGATTTTAAAAAATGTCAATCTGACGTTCCACAAAAAAACACGCGGCGCCGGTTCACGCCACCTTTGTAAAAATACCCGTGCACAATGTGAACTTTGTAGTTCACTCACCATGGTGATAGAAGCACAATGAAAATGGGTATAAAACAATGCACTATGTTCCGCAATTACTTCCGAACATAGAATGATGGTTTTTATTGACATTCGTAGAAAAATATAGTTTTTCTACGAATGTCAATAAAAACCGTATATGATGACACGCACGCCTAGCATTGCTTTCGTGATGGCCGTGTCGGACACATTTTTAGGCTTAGCCAAGTGTCTGCAGTGTATCTTGCGATAAGGAACTTCATTTCAAAAAACTCATACAAATTACAGAATCTTGCAACTTCTTCCAGATAATGTTAGAAGCACCTAGGACACCCACGCCTCCGCGATGAATCGCGAAACGCGAAAATGCCGCATATCGAGACGCAGGAGAGAGGACGCGGTCTCGGCAATTTATTCATGCATAGGCTAATTGCATTGTGCGCGACCTTTTTGATTTCGCCGCCTGAGAGTGTCCATCCAGTTCGTTACTCGAATGAATGTTATCCTCACGTTGAGAGATAACGGGAATTGTTTCACTCTAATCGTCCGTTTCCAGTTCTTGGAATACTTACTTGCTCTTAAACTAATTACATCGCTACTGTTCCGTGGTGGGCAGAACCGGACCGATATCCCGGGTAATTGAATTGTGGTGGCTTCCTTTGTTCCACCTTAGAATTTGTTGAAATTAGTGGATTTCAACTTAGCAAATCGAGACGAGTACCAATAAAGTGGCAGATTTCTAAATAGGCTATCTAGGCTACAGGCTACGGCGGCCAATTTTCGTAGTCGGCCAATTTTTGTAAGCGGAAAATTTTAATATATACAAATCTATTTATACAAATTTTTTAAAACAGAAATTTTTCTGCAGCGGTGAGAGCAGGCCGCAACTATAAATAGAGTATTCAGATTAAATCAAATTCGCAAAATTTCTTATCTCTATACTCGAAACAAAGGGCGTCGTGCTCTACAGTTTTTTCATTAAAAAAACAAACACTACTTACTACGTCTGCAATTTAAATTTGAAAGTTCAGTGTGAAATTGTGATATTATTCATAAATATAATTTTCATATCATCATTATTCATAAATACAATTGTCGATCGATTAATCTCAGAACTAAATTATCGAGAATGTGCGTACGACAGTGTTCGATATTTTCTACGTCTTTTTAGGGTTCCGTACACAAAGGGTAAAAACGGAACCCTATTATACAGGGTGTTCTACAAGTTCTATGACAAACTTTCACAGATGGTAGGTCACTTAATTTTAAACATTTTTTTTTCAATAAACATGGGTCCGCTTCGTTTTTGTTTAGAAGTTACAAGCATTTGAAGAATCGTGTCATTTTAATTTTTTATTAGATATTTCGTGTGAAAGTGTGAAAAATGCATTTATTCTCCATTGAGGAATATGCAGATAAGATTGTATATGGGCATGCCAATGGTAACGCCAGACAAGCTGCAAAATGAACATTTTCCGAATAAATGGATAGGTCAAGGAGGTCCAATATCATGGCCACCTCGTTCACCCGATCTGAATCCTCTGGAGTTTTATTTATGGGGACACATGAAGCAGCTGGTCTACCATGTGGAAATCGCTACCTAGCAGCAGTTACTTGAAAGAATTCAAGATGCAGCTAACCAAATGAGAAATGATCCAAATCTCATTCTTCTAGTGACCGAATCTTTAGTTCGTCGATGTGAGGCTTGCATTCAATCTGAGGGTGGACATTTTGAACGATTTTTATAGTCTTCAGTATTGTGATAATCATTTAATTTAAATTTTTATTATTAATTGTTCATAAAGGTTAAATGCTTGTAACTTCTGAACAAAAACGAATCGGACTCATGTTTATTAAAAAAAATATGTTCAAAATCAAGCAACCTTCCTTCTGTCAAAGTTTGTCATAGAGCTTGTAGAACACCCTGTATATCCTTCATGGTGTATATTTACACCATGTAAAAATTTGCCAAACTCCACAACTTCTGCAAATTGAGTTAGAGGGTTCAAACTTGGTACGTAGATTGAGTTAATGTTGAGGAAGTGCCTTTGGGTAGTTTCAACCATTTTCCTCAGTCGCGCTGCCTCGCGTGGAGGATGTTCCGTTCAAATCGTATCTCGACCTGCTTCGATATCAGTAGATACACTTCGCGAAATTTGCGAATTTGCCAAACTCCACAGCTTCTGCAAATTGAGTGAGTGTTGAAATTTGGTGCGCGTATTGAGTTAATGTTAACCCATTCCGGCCCAAATCATTTTTTTGTGAAAAAAATATTATGTATGGTATGATCATGGTTTATTAGAGATACTCGAAGAAAATGAAACAAATTTCAAGATAAAAAAACACAAGGATTATCCTGCAGGATGCGATCCCTCCACGTAACCAGTAGGAACATATAACCGAACAATATATCCTGTTTTGCGTAATATAACATGAAACAGTTTTTTTCATGTTTCAAACACAATTCTACTTTGCACGCTGAACATTTCTTACAAATCATAGAACTCATCTGCATGAAGATTTTCTAAATAGTCAGTTATTGGGTTCCCAACCCTCCCGGATTGTCCGGATGACTCCGGTAATAATGGTCAACCTCCCGACTTCCCGGGGTGACTAATTTCCCCAGTTTTTTTGAAATTATACGCAACCGCGCTCTACTAATCAAACTTCGATTTTTAATGATTATGATTTTGTGGTAAAAAAACTGTCAAATATTAGAAGCAGAGTATGTATAAATTAAAAATAAATAAATGATTAACATTTTCTTCAACCCCCTCCCTACTAAACTCCTTAAAAAAATCTACCGGGTTGGTACTTCCGAAAACTGGCAACCCTATTCAGTTGGTAGGTACTCCAAACTTGCTTCCTCAGAACTAAAATAAGATAACACTATTACGTAAGTGCCCAGTGGTCACTTCAGGAGACCCCAACAAAATTAGTAATTTCGAAAGAAAAGAAACATTCACGTTCAATATATTCAAGAAAATGCATAAGTAAGATATAAGTAAATAACTTTAGAGCCATTTTTCCACCATTCATAAATAAAATTAACAAATTCACACAGTTTCAGCAGATCTTCTAAGTAGTGTCCAACTATAGTAAACAAATGCACGTTATACGCGCTTCGACTTATTTCGGTCTGTCTTCGATGAACACGTCAAATTTTGCTATGTTAGACAACCCACAAAACACACTGGTATACTGAAATAGCCAACGAGCAGTTTTACTCTTGACTAACAAACTGTGGTCTTCCTAGCTAACCAGTTGCCCTGAAAGGGTTAAGGTACGTTCCTTCGTTAGTTTCAACTTTTGTCCTCAACCACTATGCAATTCGCAAATTTTTTTTTATAAATTGAATAATTTTCAACTACCTATTCATTTCGATTTGCTATTTGAGCGTGATTTTTCAAAATATAATTCATATCTTTAGAATCAAATCTCGCGCGCAAAATACGACCTGAGTGATGGAGCTCTGCAGCTTACGAGTTTTTTTTTTATAAAGCACTTCTCAACACGGTGTTCAACACATAATAATCTCAATACTGAAGCCTTGGCTGATCACGTTCTCTGCAGCTTCCAATAATCTCCATTTCGAAATAACAACGAAGCCCACAAATGTATTGTCAGAGTAGGTGTCGCAACAATTCTTGGAATCGCGTACGTGGCCCTTTTTAAGACACACATTCAGATCTAGGAGGCTCCGCGTCCGCCACCGCGTCGGAAAATATCGCACGTTCTCTGCAGCTTCCAATAATCTCCATTTCGAAATAACAACGAAGCCCACAAATGTATTATCAGTGTAGGTGTCGCAACAATTCTTGGAATCGCGTACGTGGCCGTTTTAAGACACACATTCAGATCTAGGAGGCTCCGCGTCCGCCACCGCGTCGGATAATATCGCACGTTCTCTGCAGCTTCCAATAATCTCCATTTCGAAATAACAACGAAGCCCACAAATGTATTATCAGTGTAGGTGTCGCAACAATTCTTGGAATCGCGTACGTGGCCATTTTAAGACACACATTCAGATCTAGGAGGCTGCGCGTCCGCCACCGCGTCGGAGAATATCGCACGTTCTCTGCAGCTTCCAATAATCTCCATTTCGAAATAACAACGAAGCCCACAAATGTATTATCAGAGTAGGTGTCGCAACAATTCTTGGAATCGCGTACGTGGCCATTTAAAGACACACATTCAGATCTAGGAGGCTCCGCGTCCGCCATCGCGTCGGAGAATATCGCACGTTCTCTGCAGCTTCCAATAATCTCCATTTCGAAATAACAACGAAGCCCACAAATGTATTATCAGTGTAGGTGTCGCAACAATTCTTGTAATCGCGTACGTGGCCATTTAAAGACACACATTCAGATCTAGGAGGCTCCGCGTCCGCCACCGCGTCGGAGAATATCGCACGTTCTCTGCAGCTTCCAATAATCTCCATTTCGAAATAACAACGAAGCCCACAAATGTATTATCAGTGTAGGTGTCGCAACAATTCTTGTAATCGCGTACGTGGCCATTTAAAGACACACATTCAGATCTAGGAGGCTCCGCGTCCGCCACCGCGTCGGAGAATATCGCACGTTCTCTGCAGCTTCCAATAATCTCCATTTCGAAATAACAACGAAGCACACAAATGTATTATCAGAGTAGGTGTCGCAACAATTCTTGGAATCGCGTACGTGGCACTTTTTAAGACACACATTCGGATCTAGGAGGCTCCGCGTCCGCCACCGCGTCGAAAAATATCGCACGTTCTCTGCAGCTTCCAATAATCTCCATTTCGAAATAACAACGAAGCCCACAAATGTATTATCAGTGTAGGTGTCGCAACAATTCTTGGAATCGCGTACGTGGCCATTTTAAGACACACATTCAGATCTAGGAGGCTCCGCGTCCGCCACCGCGTAGGAGAATATCGCACGTTCTCTGCAGCTTCCAATAATCTCCATTTCGAAATAACAACGAAGCCCACAAATGTATTATCAGTGTAGGTGTCGCAACCATTCTTGGAATCGCGTACGTGGCCATTTTAAGACACACATTCAGATCTAGGAGGCTCCGCGTCTGCCACCGCGTCGGAAAATATCGCACGTTCTCTGCAGCTTTCAATAATCTCCATTTCGAAATAACAACGAAGCCCACAAATGTATTATCAGTGTAGGTTTCGCAACAATTCTTGTAATCGCGTACGTGGCCATTTAAAGACACACATTCAGATCTAGGAGGCTCCGCGTCCGCCACCGCGTCGGAAACTATCGCACGTTCTCTGCAGCTCCCAATAATCTCCATTTCGAAATAACAACGAAGCCCACAAATGTATCATCAGAGTAGGTGTCGCAACAATTCTTGGAATCGCGTACGTGGCCCTTTTTAAGACACACATTCAGATCTAGGAGGATCCGCGTCCGCCACCGCGTCGGAAAATATCGCACGTTCTCTGCAGCTTCCAATAATCTCCATTTCGAAATAACAACGAAGCACACAAATGTATTATCAGTGTAGGTGTCGCAACAATTCTTGGAATCGCGTACGTGGCCATTTTAAGACACACATTCAGATCTAGGAGGCTCCGCGTCCGCCACCGCGTCGGAAAATATCGCACGTTCTCTGCAGCTTCCAATAATCTCCATTTCGAAATAACAACGGAGCCCACAAATGTATTATCAGTGTAGATGTCGCAACAATTCTTGGAATCGCGTACGTGGCCATTTTAAGACACACATTCAGATCTAGGAGGCTCCGCGTCCGCCACCGCGTCGGAAAATATCGCACGTTCTCTGCAGCTTCCAATAATCTCCATTTCGAAATAACAACGAAGCCCACAAATGTATTATCAGTGTAGGTGTCGCAACAATTCTTGTAATCGTGTACGTGGCCATTTAAAGACACACATTCAGATCTAGGAGGCTCCGCGTCCGCCACCGCGTCGGAAAATATCGCACGTTCTCTGCAGCTTCCAATAATCTCCATTTCGAAATAACAACGAAGCCCACAAATGTATTATCAGTGTAGGTGTCGCAAAAATTCTTGGAATCGCGTACGTGGCCATTTTAAGACACACATTCAGATCTAGGAGGCTCCGCGTCCGCCACCGCGTCGGAAAATATCGCTTGTTCTCTGCAGCTTCCAATAATCTCCATTTCGAAATAACAACGAAGCCCACAAATGTATTATCAGTGTAGGTGTCGCAACAATTCTTGGAATCGCGTACGTGGCCGTTTTAAGACACACATTCAGATCTAGGAGACTCCGCGTCCGCCACCGCGTCGGAAAATATCGCACGCATAGAAATCACGCTGAACGGCGTTGATACCGTGAATTATTGCGGAAATCGGTTGCGGCAATGTCGCCTCGGACCATAGAAGTCGCTTACATACACATTGAATGGAAATTCAATGGGTTCGCGGAATATGTGTCATTCCGATCGTTCGCAAATCGTTAAGCAATTAATGTTACAGGAGTATTTTATATCGGCGTAGTTGGAATATGGTCGGGATAAGTTCGATGTTCCGGATAAAAAGGTGTATTGTTGCGGTAATGCTGAGAATTGCAGTAAGTTACGATCTGGCGCCTTTCTCACACTAGATCTTGTCGCAGGCGTTTGGAAGAATTCTTCGATGCGAAGAGACGTTCTAATTACTTAATTCTGTTGAATCTTGTTGCTGCTTATTGAGATATATTGTACGAGTTGTTCACCCACCACTCGAACTTTCCAATTATTCCGAGAGGTGAATATCTGCCCCAAATCTTGTACACCTTAAATCATTTTCAAGAAATAAATCCTTATAAATGTCCGTCAGATCTCTTAAATCATCAATAAATCACCGATAAATCCTTATAAATTTCAAGCCAGTGGCAACACTGCTCGCCGCCTCGGTGGCTGCGGGCAGTGTTGCCAGTATCGATTTGGCAAATAACAGTTTCGAGAGGAGCAAGGCGCATGCGTAATACATAAATAGCTGATCTGAATCGTCGGTAAATCCTCGTTAATTCTCAGTAAATCACCGTAAATCCCCAATAAATCACTAAATCCTCGATAAATCACCGTAGTTACTCGTAAACTTATATTAAATCATCGTAGTTTATTCATGTTGTACACCATAAATCACCAGATATTCACCCCTCGGATTATTCCAATTTTTTAAAAATTGCAGCACAAATATGATTGAGAATTCGAGATAACCTACTCGAAAATGATTAACAAGAAGTACCTTATAGCCGCAATGACAATGTATCAACATAATTTGATATTTTGCGATTCGTGTTCTTTTAAAGCAATGAAAAAACTCTATCGCAGTGAGCTGCAGTAGAAATGCAGGTTTTCATGAAGTATACAGATTAAAAAATCTGTTAATTCATTCATGATTTCAAATCCGAGAAAACAATCCCCGGGGGGTCAACCCCCCCAACCAATTCGTCCCAAAACCAATCGCATCCAAGATATCATACAAAACTACGTATTTACAAACTTTCAACCCTATTGCTACAAAATTGAGCGCTGTTTCGCGTGAACAAGATTTATTTCCAACTCCGAGGAGTCAACCACCCAACTAATTCTAATCGAAATGAGTACTATACAAGATATCATACGAAACTAATTACCTACTAAGTTTCAACCCAATGGTTCCAAAATTGCGCCTTTTATCGTGCAAACAAGATTTATTTCCTCCTCTGGGGGTTAACCCCCTAACCAATTCGCACCAAAACCAATTACATCCAATATATCATAAAAAATTATCTACTCACAAACTTTCAATCCTATTGCTTCGAAATTAGGCCTTTATCTTGTGAACAAGATTTATTTGTTCCCCCAGGGGGTCAACCCCCCAAACAATTCGAACCAAAACGAAACACCATCCAAGAAATCTTTCGAAAATCTACAAACAAACTTTCAACCCTATTACTTCAAAATTGCGATTCATTTATTCCCCCGGGGGGTCAACCCCCTAACCTATTCGAACCAAAACCAATCATATCAAAGATATTATACAAAACTACCTAGATACAAACTTCTAATTCTATTGCTACAAAATTACCTTATGTCGTGGAAACAAGCTTTATTTCAACCCCCCCCTGAGGGGGGTCAACCCTCCAACCAATTCAATCCAAAATCAATCCCATTCAAGATATCATACGCAACTACATATTTACAAACTTTTAACCCTATTGCTTCAAAATTGCACCCTTTATCGTGTAAACAAAATATATTTTCCCTCCTAGGGGGATCAACCCCCCAACCAATTCGAACCAAAACCAATTTCATTCAAGATATCATACGAAACTACCTATTTACAAACTTTCAACCCTATTGCTTCAAAATTGCGCCCTTTTTCGTGTAAACAGCGCTAACATACATAAGCTTATACATATATATATATATATATATATATATATATATAATATATATATATATATATATATATATATATATATATATATATATATATATATATATATAATATATATATATATATAATATATATATATATATTTATTCGAATTGTTGTGCCTGTGATCTATTTTTAATCTTTTGATAATTATTAGCAATAACAGGCTGGTTGAATCTTAAAAAACTCAATTTTATCAAAAAGTTGACGCCTCACCGAGACATTCGAAATTGAAATTTGATTCTTTGACATTTATTGTTTTAAAAATAATTGAATAAACAGGGCTGCTTTGTATATGCTATTCAGTCTAATATTTATATTCAAAATTGTAATTATTAGATGGTAAGGAAACCAAAGAAACCTTACCCTACGTAATGGTTTGAAAATAATAATAATAGGGTTCTATTTATCTAACACAACAAAGAAATTAGTATATGGGAAAAACATTAAAAGAAGGGAGTAGAATTATCGGTATAGTACGCATTAATATGCGAAGCAGCGTTGACACGTGTTTCGGGACTATTGGTCCTCATCAGAAACCGCGTAGCTAAGTATTGGATTGAAAATTTGGAGATGAAAATAGTTTAATAAATAAAAATCCTCTGTTATGGAAGAAAATCACTTATTTGTGGTTTATTGTTGAACTCTCCGGTATGGAGATTTGGTCAAACTTTGCCACGAAGGCGATTAATTCCATCCGAGAGATCTCAGAAAGAGTAAATTAATATAAAAAAAGAAAATTAGTTTTGGGAAAATATTAAACAAGTAAAGCAAAAAATTATCGGTATAGTTCGTTTATATGGAAGTAGCCGTTTTTAATGAAATTTTTATAATAAAAATCCTCGTTATGGAAGAAAATCACTTATTTGTGCGTTTATTGTTTGAACTCTCCGGTATGGGAGATTTGGTCAAACTTTGCCACGGAGGCGATTAATTCCATCCGAGAGATCTCAGAAAGAGTAAATTAACATTTAAAAAAGAAAAATTAGTTTTGGGAAATATTAAACAAGTAAAGCAAAAATTATCGGTATAGTTCGTTTATATGGAAGTAGCCGTTTTAATGAAATTTTTTATTTATTTAGAATTTCAAATCTTTTAAAAAAAGGGGTACTTACAGTTTAAAACTCTCAGCTTAAGTTTAGGATCATTGCTATATTTTCAGCTTGCAATATTTAATCTATTTATTCGAATTGTTGTGCCTGTCGATCTATTTTTTAATCTTTGATATGTATAAGCAATAACTGGCTGGTTGAATCTTAAAAAACTCAATTTTATCAAAAAGTTGACGCCTCACCACGACATTCGAAATTGAAATTTCTTTGACATTTATTGTTTTAAAATAATTGAATAAACAGGGCTGCTTTGTATATGCTATAATAAATATATAAATATTATTAATTTTTTTTTGATAAAATTGAGTTTTTTAAGATTCAACCAGCCTGTTATTGCTAATAATTATCAAAAGATTATATATATATAAAAATATATATATTATATAATATATATATATATATATATATATATATATATTTTTCGTTTCATGAGTTTTCATGATGCTTCGCACCAAAAACTTCAATTCCATATATCTATATCTATATCTATATCTATATATATCTATATATATATATATATATATATATATATATATATATATATATATATATATATATATATATATATATATATATATATATATAGATATATGGAATTGAGTTTTTGGTGCGAAGCATCATGAAAACTCATGAAACGAAAAACTATCTTGGTCTCAGGTCCAACTTTGCTAATCGCACCCATTTTAATTCTTGAAAAGTTTTAAGAGAATTAAAAACGCATGAGCAGATGAGCTCTATCTCATGGGTTGTATTTTCTCCTTATTTTTTGACATACAAATTCGTAACCTCTTAAGACAATTTTTAGGGAATGTGGAGGTGAAAAAATCTTAAACCATCAATTCTCTTCTACAGAAAGAAGGCAGTTGAGACAAATCAAGAAATCTCCTTATGAAAGTGGCGGCGGTTGAAAAAAAAATGTATTTTTGACCAACGTAAAAATTTTCACAACTGTAACTCAATTTGAAGTATGTTCCTAACTTCCTATCACTCCCATCGCCAAAGTTTGGAAATGCCACAGAAATTGTTTACTGAATTTATCCAAATTTTTATATTTTCGTACTGCTCTGAAGAAGCTACATGAAAAAAAACTCAAAAATTGTTTTTCTTGAGATCTAAAACGGTTTTAAAAACCACTCCTACAACTTACTGTTGACTTTCAATACAGTGCAATAGACTATTATTTCATGTAAAATATGACTAATAAATTATAATTAATGAATAAATAAGAACAATAAAGTACGCTGAACTAGAAAGTAGAAAATAATTATTTTTTTTTAAACTTAAGGCACGTTTTACTAATTAGAGTAACTCTACTTTTATGAATAGCTACCAAAGAAATATTTGCAACATTTGGTATCAGGATATAGTATTGTGTAGGACTCCCCTTCATATACTATAAAATAAGGATTCCAATAAAATAGATTGGTGGATTTATGATTTAAAAAAAATTTAATCGGAATTTATTTAATTATGTCCATTTTATGGCAATCAAATTGAATTTCTTTAAATTAAATGAGTTAAAATTGTTCGAAAGTGAAAGCTTTCAGAAAAACTCCAATTAACATGTTTAACATCTCCATCAATTCAAAAGCGTCCATGATGTTAACAAAGTGTTACATAGAACCTTGTTCAAACATCTCGTTTTATTGTAAATTCAACGAATATACGAACGTAGACTTCAAAAATTAATCATGCGAAAAAAACGTTCCATCGGACCAATTTTTATCTGGCTGAAATATCTCGTTTAAAAAAGTGGCGTTCATTATCTTCGAGACAATTGAATAACACAATTATACACTACCACTCAATCATATTCATATTCGTAGAGCTCGCATCGGTTTTAACGCGAAGATAAGAATGTTTTTCTAGAGGCGACATCCTGCAAGTCCTCCCGATACAAATCCGAGATAGCGCTCGCTTCTTCTCGCATCTAAATGAGTGTTCTGGCGTTATCTCGGACATTCTTCGGATTTTTATATGGTTTCTAAAAGTCGACACAACAGATCATCGTTCTTCAGACGTTGGAAGGTTTGTAATCGAAACAAGAACATTGGGAATGTGGGAAGCTCAGAATGAGTCCTTGGGGCTCGATAAAATAGAGCACTGATTAATTAAGTTGCTGATATGCGAATTGTCGATGTCTTACGCCGATTATAAGAAGAATTTCCAAATAAAAACTAGTCTAAGGAAATCTAGTGGAACCTATACATTAAAGTACTACTTGTACCTCAGGGATCTATATTTGGTCCCCTCTTGTTCTTGCCGTTTGTGAACGACTAGCCTAGTTTCGTGGAAAGCTGTGAAAAGCAAGTACTCATGAATAATTATTATTGAGGACATATGATGTGTTGATAGAATTTTTTATTAATTGATGTCGTCCAAAGGCACTTGAATGAGATATTGGAAAAATTGAATATATTCATTATGGCTTCAGAAATACAGTTAGTGGACAACTGAAATTGAGATTTTCAACACTAAGTACCTATATTATTATATATAAGAACACTGAATCAAATTAGTATAGCGATAAAAGAAAACCTTCGTTATGGTTTTTTGTCGTTTTTAGGATCAAACGTTCCTTACCGGTTTCTCCAGTAATCATTTTAGATAGCAGTCTTGTGTATAGTAATATGAACTACTATATTTTAGTGTCGGTTGGCTCCACATATAAAAATAGAGTTTTAATTAGTCAGAAACGAATGATTGGTCTGATTTTCAATGTTCATCCTCGCATATCTTGAAGTCCATTTTTATCAAAAATGATTTTCTGATATCAACTTGTTGATATATTTACAAATCCTTATTGTATGGTTAAAACAAAGAACATAACAGTACTCTTTATTCTCTAGCATAGAACAACTGAATTTGAATATTTGTCTTCCTATCAAAGTATTCAATTTTTTCATTCTAGAATTCAAATGTGAAGCTGCAGAACATTCGTGTGTTATGAAAGGAAATTCAATCGTTTCTTTGGTCGAAAGCCTATCATAAGATATCAGAGTAGGTACTGAAATGAAACTGATGTTGATAATGACTTATCCTAAACAATGTTACATAATTACCTATAAGGGTCAAAAAACATCTATCTATATAAATATCTATCAATGAAGTCATTTAACGAACATTAATGAGAATGCTGGTACAATTTCTAATCCTCAAAAAATTGGTCGGTGAATCAATATCGGATAACAATCATCCTTAGTCCTGCTCTGTAGAGAACGATAATGCTTAACAAATCCATCATGGATAAGATAATCAGCTTATTCATCGAATCAAGACAATCTTAACTTGCTACGAATCAACTATTGATCGTGTTAGTAATTCCCTATATGTATTCTTATGATATCGAAGATCTGCAGTATATATTCTCGCAAATAAAGGTAGTTTAGTTTTTGTGTATTTACGAAATCACTAATCCGAACGTGAAACATATTGACAAAAGTATTCAAAATACCTTCCGAAGTCGATATTACATCACACATATTACTTTTACATCTGCCACATTGAGTACAACCATTTTTATAGCTGTCACTGCTACATTTGTAACTTTGACATCTCTCACTTCGATAGCTGTCAGTTTGACCTCTGCAAAATGATCGGTGTCATTTTGACATGTGACATTTTGGCAGCTGTAATCTTGGCAGTTGTAGATGTCACCTTGACACCTGCTAATTTGACATTTTTCATTCTGTCATATGATATTTTGACATATGATACTTTGATAGCTGCCTTATTGACATCTGTCACTATTTCATATGGCATTTTGATATCTTCCACTTTGACATCTTCACTTTGACAGCTGATACCTTCACAACTGTCACTTTCACTGCTGTATCTTCGACATCTACCACTTTCATGGCTGTCTCTTTGACATCTGTCAAAATTACTCAAAAAATGAACAGCAGAGCTCCATCATTACGCTCGTTTAGTTCGCCTTCTTTTACATACAAATTCTTAACCCACTAGGCTATAGATGTGAGCATGAAATCCTTACATTAAAGTCGTATCGGTTGGTAAAAGTAGTTGAAACCATCCAGAAGTACATTCCTAACATCAACTCAAATCCAGTACGGAATTTGAACTCTCTAGCTCAATCAGAAGGAGCGCAAAACCTCAACGTGACAGCTGCCAAATTGGAAAATATCAAAACGACAGCGGTTGCAGTTTTCAAGATATCAAAGTGACACCTGCAAAAAACACGAATGGCAAAATGACAGATGTCAAAGTGACTGATGTCGAAGTGACTGATGTCAAAGTGACTAATTTCAAAGTGACTAATATCAAAGTGACCGATGTCAAAGTGACGGATGTAACAATAATAGCTTTCAAAGTTACAACTGTTAAAGTGACAAATGTTAGTCACAAATTTCAAAATGACAAATATCAAAACAACAATTTTCAAAATAGCAGATCTCAGAATGACCTTATCACATTGACCATTTTCATGTATATGTTTCTTGTTTTTGATAATTTTGAGGTGCACCGCCACCAGAGCTTCTGCAGATTGAGTTAGAAAGTTGAAATTTGTAGCGAGTGGATTGAGTAGATGTCAGGGATGTGCCTTTTGGTGGTATTAGCTTTTTTCTCTAGCCACCGCTATTTTAATGTACAAATTTCGTGTCTTTTCGGGGTTGTTAAGGTTGCAGAAACGCCGGCAATTTATCGAAGAAATTTTTATTCGAAGTTTTGCTCACCTCCTTATTGATTTGAGAGGTCGAGAATTTGTATGTTAAAAAAAATGTGAGAGAAAACGACCCTATCTGATGGAGCTTTACTGTCCATGAGCCCATGCAAGTTTTAATTGGGAAACTGAATTATTTGCATTTCATTAAATTATTACTTTATACGTTTTTATAATTATATATTTGATACTTATGTCTCAAGGCACAAGTGAATATTCATAAATTATTATTTATTTTCTCGTTCGGCGGTACCGAAAATACCAACCGTATTTCGAATATGCATAATACAATCTCGATAACATCAGAATTAAAATTTCGGACCTGCTTACTAGATATTACTGCTTGCATACTTGTTAGTCAAAAATTCGATCGTAAAATATAATTGGAAATAAAAACAAACGAAATGGTATCTTATCACTTATCAATCAAAGGATTTTATTGTTGAAATCCGACCACGCCACCGGCGGTCACAAAGAAAACCACACTTAATTAATGCCGAAATCCGTCGTTTTCCTGTCATTTAGAATGGGTTGGTCTCATTTTTATGCCTCGCCGTGACCAAGGTGTGAATTCTCATTTGTTGACATGTTGGCAGCGGTACTGTCGCACAGTTGCGATAACGAGATCGCTAATCGAACTTAAGCCGGCCGAAGTTGGTATTTTAATCAGTTCCTTCTGGGAGTGTGAATTTCGAAGAATAATTTTCGTGTTTCCAAGATTCGCACTGATGAGAAAACGACATTCCGTGCGTGTTTTCTCTGATTTTTGCGATAGGTACGTGGTATTTTATACACGTTTTCAATATTTACGTGCATGTAGAAAATGGATAGTTCTGAGATGACAAATTTTAATGAAATTAGTCGAGATTGTTACTAGAATGTTTTCTGGATATATATATATATATATATATATATATATATATATATATATATAAATATATATATATATTCATATATATATTTATATATATATATATATATATATATATATATATATATATATATAATTCATATATATAATATATATATATATATATATTTATATTCATATATATATATATATAGACATAATTTCGATTACGATGAAACACACATACTAACGATAGAAATAAACATAAAATCACGCGAAATCCTAGAAATTATTTTTATACAAAAGAACTAAAACAACACAGTTAACAACAAAATAGATATAAAGGGCCTAAGTTCGATATATGCCCCATTATTGTAATACATGAGCTCTATACGCATGAACGATTATACATCGGGTAAACAGAGATTCGATAGTCAAGTAGTATTGTGACAACTACTGACGATTATTCTGGTGAGATACAATTTATTTTATTTTGTTTTCGTGTATGTGTATATACGTTTTATATTTAAGCATTTGACTTGTATTTTATCCCAATTCAGCTGATGAAGATGGAAACTCCATGGAAACGTACTGTGAATTTTAATTTTAAAATGTAATGTTTGAAATAGACCTGTTATACCAATAATTGATATCTCTTAGAATGAATACGATAAACAGGTACAAATCGAGAATATAAATATATATATATATATATATATATATATATATATATATATATATATATATATATATATATATATATATATATATATATATATATATATATATATATATATATATATATATATATATATATATATATATATATATATATATATATATATATATACTTATATATACATACTATAGATATATATATATATATATATATATATATATATATACATATATATATATATATATATATATATATATATATATATATATATATATATACAAAAAAGAAATTTATCGCGGGGAAATAGTGAATAAAAGAAGCAAAATTATCGGTCTAGGCCGCATATTTCGAAGCAGCCGTTGACACGTGTTTCGGACTCATTGGTCCTCATGAAACGGCGTAGCCAAGAATGCGATGGAAAACCTGGAAATGAAAACAGCAACAACAAGCAGAATCCCTTGCTTCGGAAGGCAATCACATCTTCGAACTCTCCGGTTTGGGAGATTTGGTCAAACTGACCACGGAGGCGATTAATGCTATCCGTGAGATCCGTGAGGACCAATGAGTCCGAAACACGTGTCAACGGCTGCTTCGACATATGCGGGCTAGACCAATAATTTTGCTTCTTTTATATATATATGGTGGAATGAATCTGAGAAAGACTCTACGGCAACTATAGTTGCCGTCGAGTCACCAGACGTACAGCAGCACTTGAAAATGCCAAATGAGATTTTGGCGAAACGTCGTGAAACAAACGGTGCTTCTCAGCGCCAACAAAACTTTCGAAAAAATCGGATTGAACCCCGGAATCTTTTCTCAGATTCATATATATATATATATATATATATATATATATATATATATATATATATATATATATATATATATATATATATATATATATATATATATATATATATACATATTTTCTTCGCGGTACATATTGACATATTGAGCGGCTCCCATCAAATCAAATGAGGTGAAGTTTGATGTCTGGGGTTGTTTTTGAGGCAGAACTAAACTATCGAAATTTGGGTAAATTTTTTCGTAGATATTTCTTGTTTTTCGTGGTATTTGAACATTTGCGAAATTCCACAGCTTCTACAGATTGAGTTGGAGGGTTGAAATTAGGTAGGTGGATTATTCATTTCTTTATTTATCTACAGCACTCAACAGCTTCAGCCAATTATAGAGAGGGAAACATAAATACGAATTATATGAAAATACTCACAGAGTCACACCAAAAGCTTACATCTAAAGTAGCAGTCAGAGAAGAGCCCGTCTGACATCACCAGGCCTGCCCGCAAATATGTCAATGACTAACAACGTCTTGAGTATATCTCAAGACGTTGTTGCAATGACTCCATGAAAAGTCTCGAAATCACTATAAATTTTGTGAAGTGGAGAAAAGGCAAGGACATTTGTACTGGCTAGAGGTGGATAAAAAGATTCATGTCTTGACTAGTTAATCTCGGAACGAGCAAGTTCATGAGGGAAAGTAGAAATGAAGTCAATGGAATAACTAAATATTAAAAAAAAAATTCCCAAATATTTCCTACGAGTTTCAAGTAATGAAACACTGAACTTAGTATTTAGCAACTCATAAGAAATACTTCGTTCCAAATAAACTCCATCAGAGCTAAACCTTGATAAATACTTGAGAAAACGTCTCTGAACCGATTCAATACTTTTTATATAAAACGCGTATCCCGGATTCCAAACAACACTAGTATATTCTAGTTTCAACCGTACTGAGGTACTGTATTAAAGGACAGTTGATTCAGTTTGGGACAGCTGGGTTTTATAAGAGCTGGAAACAATGTTGTTTACGTGAGTGGCAAAGGTTAATTTTGTATCAGTTACAATCAAATCCCTAAATTCAGTACATGCTATTGTCAGTATTTATGTCATAATCGAAACTAATTATGTTCTTTTGTCGAGTAAAAGACATTATGTTGCACTTAGAAATATTTAGTGTTAAAAAAATTTCTTCACACTACCGATTCAAATTTGAAATATTCTCCTGAAGAATGTAGCAATCACTCACTTTTGAAATGTTATGAAATAATTTACATCCGCAAAGAGGAGAACATTACATTTCATATGGCAACAGATGTCATTCACAAAAATATTGAACAACAGCGGTCCCAAGACAGAACCCGGTGGTACTCCTGACTCTGCAATGAATTTGGATGACTTAAATTAATTATACTAAACTACGAATTGCCTTGAGGATAGAAAAAAGGTGATACATTTGTTTGATAGTCCAAAGCAACTAAGCTTTCGAAGCAGCATGCGATGATCTAGTCTGTCAAAGGCCTTTGAAATATAATCCTTCGTGGTTTTTTTCCTCAATTGCGCTGCTATTCAAGGATACTTTTCCGTTCGAATCGCATCTCTTTTTTTTAGCTATCATTACGCGATGCACTTCACATTTTTCAGTTTTTTTGATAAAAAATAAATTATTTTCCAGTTTTTACTACGGTCTGAAAGAAACGTGCTTCATGCGTATTTTGTCTAATAAACCTGTAAATTTATGTTATTAACCACTGTTTTAAAATGTTTATTGAGTAACATCAAGTATCCGCATTGTCATTCCAAAATTTGATAACTACTTTTTGTATAACCAGAAGTGTCACTAATTTGACGTCAGTATATTATAAAATTTTTAAAATTTTCCTTTGGTTATATTTCCGGAGGGATAGCCTGTATACATTTTATATTGAAATATGCTTTATCGAGTTTTAAAATCTCCTTGAAAACTACTAGATGTCTTATTGCAATGCGATTCCGTATCACATGCGGCAAATCATTCATTCCGTAAACCATCGGTTATATCTAGTTAACCGTATATTTTATCGAGATGACAGATGGCTTTTTACAGGACGCCCGCGTGTCCATCGAAGCTGAAAATGTCGTATAACTGTGCCCCGTAACTAAATTATCTGCAGACAGGGTGCGGCACATTTGGTAAGCATTGTTATGGATAGTGCCTCGCTAGTTTACGCTTTGCAGGGCGCTATTCCCTGTTTAGTCGCCGGTAGCTTCTTTTTTTCGACGGAAATTTATGACGCCGAAATGAATGTCGAGAGATTGCATTATTTCATGGAAAATAAATTTCACTCTCTCAGAAATACGTTCATATTTAGTCCAGGAGCTAACTGCAGTATGCAAAATTTTCGGATTTCTGGATTTCTTCTTTGATGATTGTCTAGTGAATATATAAGAGTGTGGTAAGATTCATGTTGCCAGCCAGGAATATGGTGCAGTTAGGTGGGAGGGGGTGGGAAGGTTGGTATCGATGGTAAATATGGTAAAAACCTATCGTTTTTCCGGAAAACGTAGTCAAAGTTGCGAATTGTAAGGAACATTCGCAAAAGTTTCAAAATCCCTAATTTACATCTATTATATCAAATTGGTCCCAAATCATTTGAATTCTAGTATCATGCAACTTTATATGTATAAAATTTTTCGAAAGAACTCATTGTTTTCCCAGGAAAAATGCTCGGAGCGGATGATTCGCAAGCGCTGTTAGACTTTGATCGCTTTATATATTATACAGGGTTGCGATAAAGTATGGAACCAAGTAAATATCTTAACGAACGA
Organism: Cynegetis impunctata; assembly: GCA_030704885.1. Lineage (NCBI taxonomy): Eukaryota > Metazoa > Arthropoda > Insecta > Coleoptera > Coccinellidae > Cynegetis > Cynegetis impunctata. Next base: position 565,353 of record JARQZK010005082.1, on the reverse strand, counting down.
AAAAGAGAATATTTATGAAATTTTGCAGGTAATTCCAATGGCGCAAAATGCATCTGATGTATGATTTTTTGTTGATAATATACTAAATAAGTCGCTTATTTCAAATGGGATACCCTTTATATTATTACATTTTTGGATTCTACTTAACATTCAAGGCAGATTCTATGCATCATGTCCCATACCTAAGTCTAAGCGGTTTTGACATATTTAGGTTTTTATGTCAAAAAAGACGATTGCAAGCCCTAATATAATTATCAGTTGTTCCTATAAGTAAGCCTTTTTTACTAACTTTGGGTTAGATTCCTTGTTGAAAAGGCCCTACTTTAATATATTTTGTATAATATTTCGATAACATACAGAGTGTGCAAAAAATAAGATCTAAAATGAGATTGAGAAAACTGACAAAAATCAATTCAACTTCTTTTGAGTTTTTTACATTACCGTAAAAAAACGTTCAGATAAACAAATTGATGTTGTGTCTATGCATATGTAGTAAGTAATAAACGAGTATAACGATGATTTGAAATGTCAAATACGATCGTGGCTATCCTAGATCTAATTGTTTAACGATTGAATGCAAAATTGCCATATAAAAATATTAAATTGGCAATATTTCGAAAACTTCAAATTTTAGGTGAAGATAACCTCATACAAAATTACCTTCTTTTTAAATGTATAATACTACAGAATAAAGAAAATGGGGGGTTTCCATTTGAAAAAATTGATTTTGGTCAGTTTTCTCAATTTCATTTTAGATCTTATTTTTTGCACACCCTGTTCAACTAGTTATCCAAATATTATTCAAAATCTATTAAAGTGAGTCCTTTTCAACAAGGAATCTAACCCAAAGTAAGTAAAAAAGGCTTCCTTATAGGAACAGTTGATAATTATATTGGGGCTTGCAATTGTCGATTTTGACATATAAACCTAAATATGTCAAAAACGCTTAGACTTAGGTATAGGACATGATGCATAGAATCTGCCTAGAATCTTAAGTAGAATCCAAAAATGTAATAATATATAGGGTATCCTATTTAAAATAAGCGACCTAAGGTCTATTTCCGGTACAACCGGAAGTATATTATCAACAAAAAATCATACATCAGATGCATTTTGCGCCATTGGACTTATCTGCAAAATTTCATGAATATTCTCCTTTTCGTTCGAAAGATATTCACTTGGTTCCATACTTTATCGCAACCCTGTATATATATATATATATATATATATATATATATATATATATATATATATATATATATATATATATATATATATATATATATATATATATATATTTATTTATTTATTTGAATAGTTGTTGCCTGTGATCTATTTTTAAACTCTTGATAATTATTAGCAATAACAGGCTGGTTGAATCTTGAAAAACTCGATTTTAATAAAAAATTTTTGACGTTCTACTATGATATTCGTAATTGAAATTTCTTTGACATTTATTGATTTAAAAAATTGAAAAAAAAAAACAGGGCTGCTTAGTATATGCTATTCAGTTCAATATTAACATTCAAAATTGTTATCACCAGATGGTAAGGGAAACCAAAGAAACCCTCACCTACGCAATGTTTGAAAATAATAATAAAAGGGTACTATTTATCTAACAACAAAGAAATGAGTCATGGGAAAACATTAAAGAAGTGGAGTAGAATTATCGGTATAGACGCTTATATGGAAGCAGCCGTTGACACGTGTTTCGGACTCTTTGGTCCTCATCAGAACGGCGTAGCCAAGTATTGGATTGAAAATTTGAAGATGAAAAAAGTACAACAAACAAAATCCTTAGATACGGAAGATAATCACACAATTGTGGTTTATTGTCTGAACTCTCCGGTATGGGAGATTTGGTCAAACTTTGCCACGGAGGCGATTAATGCTATCCGCGAGATCTAAGAACGAGTAAATAAACAATAACAATGAAATTAGTTGCTGGAAAATATTAAATAGGTAGAGCAAAATTATCGGAATAGTTCGTTTATATGAAAGTAGCCGTTTTCAATGAAATTTTTTATTTATTTAGAATTTCAAATCTTTTAAAAAGGGGTACTTACAGTTATAACAAAGTTTAAAACCCTCAGCTTAAGTTTAGGATCATTGCCATATTTTCAGCTTGCAATATTTAATTATTTATTCGAATAGTTGTTGCCTGTGATCTATTTTTAAACTCTTGATAATTATTAGCAATAACTTAATCCTAAACTTAAGCTGAGGGTTTTAAACTTTGTTATAACTGTAAGTACCCCTTTTTAAAAGATTTGAAATTCTAAATAAATAAAAAATTTCATTGAAAACGGCTACTTTCATATAAACGAACTATTCCGATAATTTTGCTCTACCTATTTAATATTTTCCAGCAACTAATTTCATTGTTATTGTTTATTTACTCGTTCTTAGATCTCGCGGATAGCATTAATCGCCTCCGTGGCAAAGTTTGACCAAATCTCCCATACCGGAGAGTTCAGACAATAAACCACAATTGTGTGATTATCTTCCGTATCTAAGGATTTTGTTTGTTGTACTTTTTTCATCTTCAAATTTTCAATCCAATACTTGGCTACGCCGTTCTGATGAGGACCAAAGAGTCCGAAACACGTGTCAACGGCTGCTTCCATATAAGCGTCTATACCGATAATTCTACTCCACTTCTTTAATGTTTTCCCATGACTCATTTCTTTGTTGTTAGATAAATAGTACCCTTTTATTATTATTTTCAAACATTGCGTAGGTGAGGGTTTCTTTGGTTTCCCTTACCATCTGGTGATAACAATTTTGAATGTTAATATTGAACTGAATAGCATATACTAAGCAGCCCTGTTTTTTTTTTTTTTCAATTTTTTAAATCAATAAATGTCAAAGAAATTTCAATTACGAATATCATAGTGGAACGTCAAAAATTTTTTATTAAAATCGAGTTTTTCAAGATTCAACCAGCCTGTTATTGCTAATAATTATCAAGAGTTTATATATATATATATATATATATATATATATATATATATATATATATATATATATATATATATATATAATTATATATTATCTCACCATGTAGATTTTTGGTGATAGGTCACATTAATTAGCACAATTGGGGTGTCATCCAACGAACATTTTGTGGCCCATTCCACAATTCTCAAGTGTAGATGATCAATAAAATGAAATAAAAATAATAAAACATTTTTAAAGCACATATTATCACAGACAGTTAATTACATGGAGAATTATTGGCCCTACTAGATAGATTAGAATAAAATAGAAATAAGGTATATCTTAAAAAAATTAAAACTTAAAAGGTGATGACAACCTAAAGAAATGTGAACTTGAAAACAAAATACCAATATAATTTTCAAAACTCCAATACCATCAATAATAACCAGGCACATGTAGAATATGAAATAAAGGTAAAATTAAAGTTAACCAAAGGGCAAGTACTTATGTATGTGTGGAATGTGTTCTAATCCCTAAAATGCTATTTTATATGGTTCTTTTTGCATCGACAATTCATAAATAACTAATTTATATTCAGTGCAGTTTTTTGGTGTTATCAAATAGACAATTAAAAAGTTTCAAGCTGGAATAATATGTTCCTTTTTAAGTGTTTGTAAGTCTACACTTCGAGTATTTAATTTATTTACATTTTCACTTCCTCAAAATAATTCTCTTTTTTTGAAAATAAACTTCAGACGCTCATATGTATACAAAGCAGTCAAAATTTCATTTTCTCGAAAGACATCTCTACCTGAACCCTTATATTTCATATTAAACATTGTTCTTATAGTTCTTTTTGTATGGTTAAAACTCTGTGAACGTTATTACTACTTTCCCAGTATACTTCTGAAAACCTTATAATAGATTCAGAGTGACAAATATAATTTTTTTAGGCAATCCTGCCCGAGTACTAAGATAACCTTCTAATACAGAAACACATAGAATTCAATCGATAACACACATATTCAATAGGTGCTTCCCAGTTCAATGATTCGTCCACATGAACACCTAAACACTTAGTTAACTAAGTATGACTTAAAACATCACTCCAACTGTCCTAATCAATGTGTATTATAAATCCACGTTGCTTAGTTTTAAAGAGTAAGACCTCCCTCCTGAAGAATGCCAGAAAACAAAGATCTGCCTCATCAAATCTAGATGGAACTAACTGCTGACTCATAAGTTAGTAACATAGGCATAATTCACACTCTTCTGTTTATTACATGTCAAGTTTTCATGTAGATCATAAGATAATCGATTCACAAAATGGGTCCAAGAACGCTTCCTTGAGGTAAGCCTACATAGCTTTCCAGAATATTTGACTCACATCTAATATTTTCGTTGCTCATAATTACTTTTTGGTTTCTGAGAGATAGGTACACCATTGAAACGCATCATGTCTTATTGTAAACAAAATAATTATGATTACCACAGTTAGAAGCTTTGCTAATGTGCAAAAATAACTTCAGCGATATTTCCCTATTTTCAAAATGAATTTTGTAAAGTGAAATATTGCAGTTTTCACACTTCTTTCCTTAAGGTAGGTATGCTGGCTTTTCCCAAAGAGACTACTCGTGTGCATGAGGTTAACAAGTCTGGTCACCATTTAAAAATTTTTAAAAAATCCGAAGAAGGACTAAATGGTCGCCACATAGAGCATTAGAACTAGTGTTAGTTTTAGCTGTTCTGGCAAAAATTCAAAGATACAGTATGTATAGCGTATCACTTGATAATGACTAACTTCATTTAGTCGAAACGTCTCGAAGAATTCGACAAGTGTCCCAACAAAAATGCATAGAGTTGTATTAATTCGTAAACTTTTTTATAACTTTGAGATATATAAGGTAGTAGCCACCAAAAATTCTCAGTTAGTCACTGGTATCGCAACACAGCTGAGCTGTACGTTTTCCCAAATAACAAACGAAAGAAATGGAAGCTCATTTGAATAAAAACGATCAATCAAAAATTTATTCCTAAATCCAAAATGAAAAAATTTATGTTCATTGATTTCATAGATTTGATTATCGTGAATATAACAATGCATATTAAACCCAAAATTTTCTTGAATTCTCAGAGAATTTTCCAAAAAAAGAATATATATTTGTTTCTCAAAAAATTTGATTTACTAGTTACTTCATCCTTGAAATCCATTAAATATTTTTGTCTAGCCAACTTTGAAAAAAGTTACCTAATTTTTGTGCTTCAAAATGTACACAGAAATTATTTTTCACCTGAATTGAATAGTAATTCTTAGCACCAACAAATTGTTTCCAATACATATATTTTTTATTTTTTTTTGATTAACATAATATGTAGAACAGAATTCTACACGACGTCACTTCCGTAAATGTATCACAGAAATATCGAAAACTCGGATATATGTATTACATAGTAATAAGATCTGATTTAGTCTGAGATAAAGTGGTCAAACTTCTGATAGCATTGTGGCTCCCACAGGATCGATTGTTTCTTGTATAAGTCCGGGATTATGGAAACAGTTGGGGTTGGAGAAGCAGATTACTTAGCAGATATCTATCCCCTGTATTAGCACTGTCAGATTAAGTTACTGATACACTTTATTAGGGAATATTTGATGAGTTGCTTGTTTTGGGGATGGTCAATTGATCCTTTTGTTTCAGTGGTTAATATTTGCACATATGAACATTGTTTGAGCTGTTGGAATATAGAATTTTATAACTGAAATTTGTTCAATTTATTACAAATTACAGAAAACATCCAAAACAATCTAAATCAGAACTTTAACTTTAAATTTTTGGGTTTTATATTAACTAATGAATTGAACGTTCTTTTTTTTTCATATTGATTATACTTATGATTCATTCAAAGAATATCTGTGGATGGGATTACAAATTCTTCATTTTACGACAAGAATATATTCTTCATGAAAGTTTTTGCAAGTCTTAACACAACTGAATAAGTTCTCTCCTTTTTCAATTTTCTTCTAGAGAAATATCCAAAATCAGGTATTTTCAGTAGAAAATTTTTACAAAAATTACCTCTCGTTGTCATGGCAACCGTTGACATACTTTGTTCATTAATACAATATTTTCGATGGAACAACAAATATTCTTAATAAATATAGCTTCGCAAGACCAAGAACAGACTGGCCAGTCTTAGGCTTGGTCTTGGAAAATAAATGCGGTCTCGGTTTTGGGACTGGTCTCGATGTTTCAAGGCCAAAACAATACAGGGACAGTCTTGGTCTGGATAGTCTTGGCCTTGGCCTACATAACATATAACATAAGTAACCTAAAAGAGGTATTTTTCATAAAACGTCAATGAATGAATATTTCTTCAAAATAAGCATTCAAAGAAAACATTCATTTATATTTCAAACACAAGGATGTTTAGCTACCTGAGTATTTTTAGGAAAATTCGAAAATTAGTTTATATTAATATTGAAGGTTCCTTGTTTATATAAATTAATTTGCATTATGTGGGCTTATTAAAAACCTACAGCGGTTATCTAATATATATTTTTCAAATAATTCTCCAGAAAGTTTGCTGAAGCACGAAAATGATAATAGAAGTAACCAGAAGTGATTTCCATTACGCCTTATTTTTTTGACGCTTGCATAATTTTTGACATTTCGGTAGTGAGCTTCGTATTTAGAAATTATTTCATTTCTGAAGCAGAATGATAATGATTCCTTTCGATATTTGTCTTGGAGAAACCTCCATTGGTATATTATGTATTTAAAAACAACTAACATAAGATTTTTTGAACAATCACATAATTATAATCTAGATTAGATCAGTATTTTGATTTCATTCAAAAATTTTTTTGGATATATTTATCTTTTTCTTCTTCTCTAGTCCTATCCTCTATGGATTTTGGCGATCACGTTTGTCCAGATAACTCTTCTGCTGATGTATTTATATAAATCGATTTTTTGCGTAAATTTAATGGCACAACAGTTTTATTCTGAAATTAGCAAATATGTATGTAATATCTATGGCTACCTGGAAAATGTCCTTCTTCTTCGTAAAGTGCCATGCTGTCATTACTACGTAGTATATACTGAAACATTGGTTAATAATGACAATTTACACATTTATTAAAAAAAATAACGCATCATAAACATACATTGGACCAAGACTCGGCAAATTATTTATGTATGATGTAAATGGTAGATATTTAGTTTTTTCCATATTTAACGTTTGTTTATTCAGTTGAAACCATCTTCTAACTGCCTTAAAATCGTCTTCAATTTCCACTTTCAACGTTTGCCAGTTTCTTGACTTGTAAGCTATGACTGTATCATCTGCGAAACTTATTATTTCTCCTTTTGTATTCAATGTCATCAGGCTGTTAATATATAGGGTAAAGAGAAGAGGTCCAAGTACAGTCCCTTGTGGAAAGCCATAGATAATTATTTTTGGTTCACTCAATACTACATTGACTTCATCATATTGTTTTCTATTATTTAGATAACTTTCTATTATACGATAGATTTTTCCACGTAGTCCAAAAAACTTAATCTTTTCCAGTAAACGCTTGTGACACACCGTATTGAAAGCTTTCGAGAAGTCGATAAAGATACAAATTGCAGGTATTTTTGTATCTAAAGCATTGTATAGTTGGGAGATTAAAGCGTGTATTGCATCCTCTGTCGATTTTTTCTCTCTAAACCCATATTGATTATCATTAAGTACTTGAAATTTATTTAAAAATTTGGTTATTTTATTTTTTAGTATTTTTTCATGAATTTTTGAAAAAAGTGACAGCAGTGATATTGGCCTATAATTTTAGGTCATTGTATTGTCGCCAGCTTTATATAGTGGCTTAACAATTCCAATTTTGAGGCATTCTGGGAAGCATTCATCATTTAAACTTTTATTTATTAGATGAGTTAACGGTTGCGAAATTTCATTTCTTATTTCCCTAATGGTTTCAACTCTGATGTTATCCCAACCAGGTGCTTTTTTAGATTTTAGTGTATATATTACATTTTTTACTTCGGCTTCAGTTGTATTATGTACATACATAGTATTATCGATATTGGCTAAATGTTCTTTGAAGTCATCTGGAGGTAATATGTTGTTTGCCAAGTTCTGTCCCAATTTGCCACATTTGTAATCTCAAATTTGGCAAAAATATTTGAAAAATGTCTTAGAATTAGGTTGACGGATTTTTTGATGTCTAGTAATTTGTTGTCTGAGAACCAGTTTGCATTTAAGGGGGGAAAAAGTACCTCGGATGCTATGTATGAACTAGTATCAGATATGATGCATTGTATGGATAGAGGTGATAAATGTATTGCGCTGTTTCTCAATCTAGCAAAGGCGTTTGACACGATGTCGCACCCTATATTACTTCAAGTTCTGGAGAGTTGTGAGGTGAGAGGTATTGTGTTGGACGTTTTTATAAATTATCTAGCGGATCGACCTCTAAGTGTTAGGATCGGGAACGTGATCAGTAATCCAAAATCAGTACAGTATGGTGTGCCGCAAGGTACTGTAATTGGACCAATATTATTTAACATCTATTTGAATTACCTATTCAGTCTTGTTGTGGGGGGAAAATTAGTTGCCTATGCGGACGATACTGTGGTTTGTTTTCATAAAAAAACATGGCATTTGGCAAGAGAAAAATTGAAGTCTGGTTTTATAAAAACCAAAAACTTTTTGGACACTTTCAAACTAACATTGAATATTCAGAAATCGTGCTACGTTGCTTTTTCAATTACATCAGCAAACAGACCTGACTTTGATCAAATACAATTTGATGAACTAGACGAAACTATAAAAGAAGCTGCTTGTGTGAGGTATTTAGGGGTAATTATCGATAAAAATCTTAAATGGGACCAACATGTGCTCTATCTATGTAAAAAGATTCGATGCTTGATCCACAAGTTTTACATACTTCGCGAAATATTAGACAGAAAACTCCTCATTACAATTTACAAGGCACTTGTTGAACCCTTACTTAGATATGGAAATATTATTTGGGGGGGTATGTATAGTATTCATTTGCGTCAATTAAAAACTGTGCAGGATTACATTGTGAAGATAATTCTAAAGAAACCCAGACTGTGTCACACAAGTATGCTGTACTCATCAGAATTATATAACATTAGAACATTATATATCCTTGCAGTGTGTTGTTTTGTGCAATCTCATGAAAGTCTGAAATCCAACTGTATTGCCCATGGCTGTATGACCAGAGGTAATATTGAACATAAACTGAATATCCCGGATTCAAGAAGAAATATAAATCGGCGCTTCATAAACTATTTGGCTCCTAAATTTTATAATGTAATTCCTTTTCATAGAAGAAATATAAAAAATATCAGTCGCTTCATTAATTTATTTAAAGACTATCTGTTTTCAAATATGGATTTATTTACTTGTTTATTTTAGGGTTGTATCTTTAGGATATGTGTATTTTCTGTGATAAAAAAAAACAGAAAAAATCAATTTAATAAACTGCAAGGCTGTGAATACTTAAGTGTCATAATTACATTAAATAAGTTATATGATTTTCAATAATTAGATTATTATGCACATACAGGTGTTTTCACCTAGGTGTTTTGTTGCTACTTGGATATATTTAAAATATGAAAATTGTAAACCCGTTTCAATGTAGTTTAAAAATTGTTTTGTTTGAATAAATTGAATTGAATTGAATTGAATTCGGTATAGTAGCCATTGAAGTTATTTGCTATATCAATAGCGGCTGTTAATTCTTGCCCATTTCCCATTATTTTCTCGATTTTTCTTTTAGGTTTTTTCTTTTCACAAATTTTGTTCACACAGTCTCACAAAGCTGAAGAAGAGCTTTCACTACTTTGTACTGAAGTATTCACATAGTTTCTCTTATTTATGTTTATTAAGGATTCGGCAGCTTCGATTGATTTTTCGAATTTTCTCCTTTCTTGGGCTTTTCCAAGTTCAGCACTGGTTGATCTTGCAAGACCGGTGCTGAATGAGTTACATATATATATATATATATATATATATATATATATATATATATATTTACGTTAATGTTCAGTCAATTTATTTTCGTGAACGGAGAAATATGCTCTAGTTAAATGTTCGGGAATTATCCTTCGAGTAAGTAAATTCGGAAAGTACTTAAAAATATTAGTATAATGTTTGCGAGATAAATTTTGATGGATATATGTCATTATACGGACTGCTATTAGACCAGCTCAATATCCACTTTATGTATTACGAATATGGAGTTATAGCCTTCTCCCAGGATTATAAAGACTTCATACAGATGACATATGGTCGTCGAATACAAATCATCATGTACAGTTTTATTACAACAATAACCTTCAAATTCGAAATATATATTTTGATTTATTTTCAGTACTTATTTATTCAACAGAATGTTGCTATTGTCGTTCCTCCATAACAGTTTTTTCTCTATAAAAACCACGTCAGGGGGTTTCAATGATAACAATTAAACAACTCAATAAGGAGTGCACTAGCATATTTATGACATAAAAATAGAAATGATTGGATAGACGTTGGAGATGTTTAATTGAAAAATGTGATTAGGTAAAGTGAGTTCTTGAGTTTTTATGCTCAGTTTAAAGAAACTTGCAAGCATGATATAACCAACTTTATATTTCCAACTTCCTGTTGGCATAATTAAGCAAGGAATGACTGAATTCAAAAAATAATTATCTCGTCAATTTTTCTCTCATTCTATACAGTTAGGATCATTTAAACACATAGGTATGTATATGATTATGAGAAAAAAGAATGGTGAGGAACAAAGTTGATCAGCCCCCGTAGCCACGTAGAAACCATTTATTTTTTTTTATAAGCATTTATTACGGAATATATAATCGTTTTATCGTTAATATGAATAGTCTTCAACAAGTTTCACAGCAAATATTGAACAGGTTTTTGAAAGTGTCTTTATGCGTTGTATAAAGTTCCTTGGTACCTACCTTGAAAATTGTCATTAAAATATAAATGTATACATCTCATCAGGGTTGCTACGATTTGAATCAAACGATCCAAATCGTGATTTGATCCATTTATTAAATCGACTGATTATTTCAAATGGCGTAAAAACAAGTCGCCAAAGCAAATAGAACAGAAAATTCACATGAAAATAAAAGCTTATTTGAGAACAAAGTTAGGAACATGTAAGTGATGAGAGCAAATTCCAGGATTCTGAATTGACGAACATTGAAAAGAACAGCTTATATGGTACCAAAATTATATTAAAGTTTTTATTGAATTAATGGTATTATATCATAATACGCATAAGGAAAAAAGCGTAAATTCATTAAAAATTAATACAAATCTGTGTAAGAAGTGAATTCTAATGTTTGGAAAGGAAATCCATCTTGGCGGCTTTTTTGGTGCCAATCGATTTTCGAACTTCAAATCGAATAATGAAAAAACTATTACGACAAATGCCGAAGAAGTTGCTGAAGATGATGCCGTAGAAAAGAATCGTTTAATGATGTGGAAAATATTTTGAACAATATAAATGTTTCGTTGAGATTGAGGACCATTAAATTTAAAAAATCTGTGTGAATCAATAAAATCAAAAAAATCATAGTTTGATGAACAAATTTTGATTCAATTATTTTCAGAAAATAGTTATTTATGTACCAAGTATGTCATATAGATCCTAACGCCCATCGGGCGTTAGGACCTAGTAACGCACGTGGTGCATACAAGATGTTATTTTTCACGAAAAAGTTATTTTATTATAATGAAAAGTCGATTTTAAAATCGGTTCATTGCTCCTATACTTTTTATTTTCCTTCTCATAGTAGGCATGTTTGTTGATATTTTGACGTTTGTGAATATTTTTGTCATCATATTTAGTGAATGTCATTGCTGCTTTCTTTGTGTAGTCTTATAGAAATAATGAAAATGAAAATGAATTTACTCAAGAATATCATAGAAAATGCAGCCAAAGCTGCGAATAATTCATTGTCGGAGAAATCCAGAGTCGTTCACGGCAAGGATTATGAAGTTTTGAATCAATAGAAGTTGCTTCATTTCTCCTCGTACAATAAGCGGGCGTTATGATCCATAATGCCCGCTCATAACGCCCTACGGCATAATGAGTGTATTTATAGCAACCGTATCTAAGGTAAAATCGAGGGTCAAATCAACAAATAATATAAAAGTGAAAAATAAATGATTTTTACAACACCGATTCCTGATATATTGTTGATCAAAATTTTTCATTAGTATGTAAACTCGGGCAGGAATACTCATGAAAATAGTTTCTGAAATAAAAATATGGACTCAACAAATTCTTCAGTTTCTCTCCAGGGAAATCTATATGATGATGAAAACCCCGGACCGAAATTCAAGACGGAAACATAAAATTTCATAAAGCGCACCGTGGGTGTTCGAATATCAATTTAAACGGTCCGGAAGCGCCAAGTACTCTAAAATTCCAACGAAATCGCCTCATTAAACCCCACCCTATGAGCTCGGAAAATCGACGCAGAGGTCGCGTCATATGCCGCGTCTTGACACCCCATTTAACACCAAAGAAATCAGGAGTGATTGTGTTAGCGTTGGTTCAATGTGAAAAATTCGGTGTTTTATAATGCGTGTCATAATTCGAGAGTTATCTGCAGTTCGGGTTTTCTTCGTTCGAATGCACGAACTGAAGATTCGAAACTTTTCCGCGCGCAAATGTTTACTACACTTAATAGTACAGGATCCCACGGCTCGATTCTGCAGGTATCTGTTTTTTTGATACAACCAATTTTAAATGAATGTTAAGATAGTATGCAATAGATTAGGGGTAGGTTGCCTATAAAAAATTAGCCGCTATTATCTTTAATTAATTTTAGTATAATTAATTCGCTAATATAAATTGCAACTATATGTTTTTTCAATGAATTTCACACCATTTGAAAGATAATAATGTCACGAATTGAAAAAAAAATGGTTGCCAGCTCTCAGTCAGCCGCAGCGTTAGGGTTGCCAGGTGTGAAGAAGTATATCAGTGTTAATTTTTTGCACTCACCTGTTTTTCTCAAAATTTTTAAAACAAAATTAAAGTTTCATATATACTTATTACAAAAATCCATGGTTGCCAGTTGGAAAATGGCCGCAAACAGAGGTTGCCATGATTTCAATGAACGATTCAAACAAAAGTATAATGTAGTGTAGTTGTAGTTCTAGTATTTTTTTACTTATTTATAAAACATAAATTTTAGTGCATGATGACGTTAAACAATAATTTCGATTTCAAAGTTTTTTTATTGAAAAAGTAAAAATCAATTTTGTTTACAAATTATGCATTGAACTTTATGGTTCTTCTAAATGCAAATCTTATAATTATATATATCTTCAATTTTTCTTATTCATTGTCTGTATCGGTGTCAATATCATCTGAATCAGAGCCATCATCTACTTCTATATTTTTCTCTATGTCTTGTTGGTGTTCATCTAAAGTTAATTCTATTGATGCTGACAGGATATCTTCTACAGTCATTGGTGTTGGATCGTCAATGAACCACGTTGGTTTTAAATTACCATCAATTACTGACCAACCGTAGTTTTCACTTTTCGTAAACGAGAGAAAGTGACGTGTTCATCTTTTTTTAGCGAGCAAATACGTATCCTATACGTAAACTGTCATTATGGAATAAGTGTCAAAGCTGTCATGAGTTTTCCTTGTTTACAGCACATAACAATGCGTGCATCTTTTCTTTCTTACGCTTCCACTTAACTGGAGCAAGTTCATTGAAATCATGGCAACCTCTGTTTGCGGCCATTTTCCAACTGGCAACCATGGATTTTAGTAATTAGTATATATGAAACTTTAATTTTGTTTTAAAAATTTGAAAAAACAGGTGGGTGCATAAAATTAACACTGATATACTTCTTCACACCTGGCAACCCTAACGCTGCGGCTGACTGAGAGCTGGCAACCATTTTTTTTTTCAATTCGTGACATTAATATCTTTCAAATGGCGTGAAATTTATTGGAAAAACATATAGTTGCAATTTATATTAGCGAATTAATTATACTAAAATTAATTAAAGGTAATAGGGGCTAATTTTTTATAGGCAACCTACCCCTAATCTATTGCATACTATCTTAACATTCATTTAAAATTGGTTATATCAAAAAAACAGATACCTGCAGAATCGAGCAGTGGGATCTTAGACTATAAGTATATGAATGTGAAATCTATTCACAAATTTTGATCAATTTTCAACGTCATTTTGAAATATTCAATCAAACACAAATAATTGAAATGGATTATGTTAATGATATTCATATAGTATTGAAAAAATCATTTGTTAATTCATTTGCGGATGATACTCTTATTTGTGTAGGAGGAAATGATTTTGGGGAAATGTCAAATACCCTAAACAATGAACTAAAAATCTTGTATGACTGGCTTTGCCAAAATAAATTGAAACTGAACACATCAAAAACAAAATGTATGGTAATAGGTTCAAAGACAAACTGTAGAAAATATGCTGAGTTTGGGTTAGCCCTCAACATAAATGGCTCTAAAATTGATTTTGTTTCTGAAATAAAATATTTGGGTATTTTCTTGGATCCCCAACTTAGTTTTTCCAATCAGATAGATTATCTATGTAAAAAATTAGGTGGATTTTTTCGTCGCATTTCAAATTATTTGTCACAATGGGCAAAAATACTTGTATATAACACAGTTGTTTTACCGCACTTTAATTATTGTTGTTCCTTATTAATATCTTGTACTCAGGAAAATATAAATAGACTACAAATTCAGCAAAATAAAGTAATGCGCATTATCCTTAATTGTAATAAATATACCCCAATAGTAAGCATGTTGCAGGCTTTGGATTGGTTATCTGTCGGGCAGAGCATTAAGAAGGCGAACCTGGTTTTAATATATAAAATAGAGCATAAAAAATTACCAAAATATCTTAACGATTTTCTGAAGAAAAGATCAAACTTTCATGAATATAATATTCGTTCAGGCCACGACTACAACATTCAGTGGGTTAAAACGGCAACTTTACAAAAATCCTTATTTTGTGAAGGTGTTCGCATCTTTAATGCTCTTCCCGGGATAATAAAGAATGCTCCTAATTTGAAAATTTTTATTAAAAGAGTTTGTACATTTTTAAGGGAAACATAGTAAGATAATGTTTATTTTTATAACTAACACGCTTTGAAAATATTTGTATTTCTTTTCAATAACTAGCCAAGTGCTAAATAAAGATTATTATTATTATAATTAGCATTTACTTGGTGAAAGCTCATATTCATAACTTTATAAATAAAAAAAAATCGGCCAAGTGCGAGTCGGGCTCGCGCACGAGGGGTTCCGTACCATTGACCATGCCCCCCTTAAATATTTGTTTTATTTAAATTTTATTATTTATCATTAAAGTAAATATACAACTAATTATTTTGTGAAAATTTCAAGTGTCTACCTGTTACCTCTTATTGATATCGAGCGAAAATTGGCAAAAAATAGCGTTTTTTGTCTGACAGTCCCCCTCAAATATTTATTACCCCGAGGCGAAGCTAAAGGGGTTAATATAGTCTCACGACAAAAAGTTGGGATCTGGCCCTATTTTGAAAATTCCAACGGATATCGATAAAACACATATGATTTCATTAGGGAATTTGCATTCCCAATTTTTACCAACGAAGAATAAAAAATTATAGCGTTTTTTAGATAGGCATTACCTCATGCGCATGCGCCAAGGTCGATAATGTACGAAGACCTACAAAACATGCGTCGAAGTGCTCTGTGTGCCACGGTAACCAAGCGACGTTGAAAGCTTAAGCTTGATTCTGCGCCTGTGTCTGCTTCCCATCCATAGAGATATCTTATCAATTTGATTCATAATTTGCATCAAAATGAGCCGGAATAGGATATTCAAATTCGACAGTCAAACAATGAATTTTTTCGCAAAATTTTCAAGGATTTTATTCGTAATATCGATTTATCAATACATTTATTGCAATTTTCCTTCATTTCATTCGTAAAATCGACTTTCATTGTTATTCAATTTATATAATAGGTACATTCAAAAAATATTGACGACATGCACATGCGCCGAGGGGTTTTATCATTCCTAGTGCTACACAGAAGGGTGTCCTTCATTTTTTAGATAGGCATTACGACATGCGCATGCGCTAAGGTCGATATGTACGAAGTCTTACAAAACATTCGTCGAAGTACTCTGTGTGCCACGGTAACCAAGCGACGTTGATAGCTTAAGCTTGATTCTGCGCCTGTGTCTGCTTCCCATCCATAGAGATATCTTATCAATTTGATTCATAATTTGCAGCAAAATGAGCCGGAATAGGATATTCAAATTCGACAGTCAAACAATGAATTTTTTTGCAAAATTTTCAAGGATTTTATTCGTAATATCGATTTATCAATACATTTATTGCAATTTTTCTTCATTTCATTCGTAAAATCGACTTTCATTGTTATTTAATTTATATAATAGGTACATTCAAAAAATATTGACGACATGCACATGCGCCGAGGGGTTTTATCATTCCTAGTGCTACACAGAAGGGTGTCCTTCATTTTTTAGATAGGCATTACGACATGCGCATGCGCTAAGGTCGATATGTACGAAGTCTTACAAAACATTCGTCGAAGTACTCTGTGTGCCACGGTAACCAAGCGACGTTGATAGCTTAAGCTTGATTCTGCGCCTGTGACTGCTTCCCATCCATAGAGATATCTTATCAATTTAATTCATAATTTGCATCAAAATGAGCCGGAATAGGATATTCAAATTCGACAGTCAAACAATGAATTTTTTTGCAAAATTTTCAAGGATTTTATTCGTAATATCGACTTATTAATACATTTATTGCAATTTTCCTTCATTTCATTCGTAAAATCGACTTTCATTGTTATTTAATTTATATAATAGGTACATTCAAAAAATATTGACGACATGCACATGCGCCGAGGGGTTTTATCATTCCTAGTGCTACGCAGAAGGGTGTCCTTCATTTTTTAAATAGGCATTACGACATGCGCATGCGCTAAGGTCGATATGTACGAAGTCTTACAAAACATTCGTCGAAGTACTCTGTGTGCCACGGTAACCAAGCGACGTTGATAGCTTCAGCTGATTCTGCATCTGTGTCTGCTTCCCATCTTATCAATTTGATTCATAATTTGCAGCAAAATGAGCCGGAATAGAATAGTCAAATTCGACAGTCAATCAATGAATTTTTTTGCTGAATTTTCACGGATTTCGTTCGTAACATCGACTTATTAATACATTTATTGCAGATAGTTGATGGAATCCGTCGTTACTACGTGATAATTTAACATGATTAACAAAACTAAATTTGATTTTACTACGTTTATTATCACAAAATATTTTGAAAAATATAACACTGCGATTGCAATTTCGGTCACTAGACCATCATCGGGCAGATTGAGTTAAGAACTCAAAGAAATTGCAATCGCAGTGTTATATTTTTCAAAATATTTTGTGATAATAAACGTAGTAAAATCAAATTTAGTTTTGTTAAACATTTATTGCAATTTTCCTTCATTTCATTCGTAAAATCGACTTTCATTGTTATTTAATTCATATAATACATTCAGAAAATATTGACGACATGCACATGCGCCGAGGGGTTTTATCATTCCTAGTGCTACGCAGTAGGGTGTCCTTCATTCATATATTTTTATTTTTATTTCATTATTTATTATTAAATTAAAAATACCACTGAGTATTTGGTGAATATTTCAAGTGCCTACCTGTTGCCATTATTGTTATCGAGCAAAAAAGAACAAAAAGATCGCGTTTGTTGTATGGGAGCCCCCTTAAATATATATTTTATTTTGTTTTTATAGCAGCAACAGAAATACATTATTTGTGAAAAGTTCAACTGTCTAGCTATCGCGGTTCTTGAGATACTGCCTGGTGACAGACAGACGGACGGACGGACGGATAGACAGCGAAGTCTTAGTAATAGGTTTCCGTTTTCATCCTTTGGGTACGGAACCCTAAAAACTAACTTTTCACAGGTTGAAATAAACTATATTAGGGGCCTCGGTAGACCAGCGGTGAGCGACTACCGCCTTGTACCGTTTGTTGACCGAGGATGTGGGTTCGAGTCCCACTTTGCTCTTGGGCGGTGTGTATGTCCTGAATTTAGTGGTTCTAGTTATGAGATTGAGTGTTGGGTAATGTAAATTGTTTACAAGCCCATTGGCCGTTCGGAACCGGCGTTAAACTGTAGGTCCCTCGAGTTAAAAAAAAAAACTATATTAACTAAACCCGTTTCGTCTCAACATTAACTTAATCTCGTACTAAAAAATGGTATTGCAAAACAATCTATTTATATAAAACATTGAACATAACAGAAGGGTTCTTAGAGAAACCAAATACCAATATAAGCAATTCATTCAAAGTCATTGGTAGGTATATTAAACAGATTGAGAAGAGGAGAAGGGTTTACTAAAATCTGGTCATTAACTATGTTTCCGGAATTTTTATATTTATAGTAATTTATGTAAAAGGATTCCCAACAGTTGGTTTTGTGGAGATTATTTTCGAACTATAATATATTATAATTGTGCTTTAAAGTATGGTTTTCTTGAATAAGATGGCAAGCATAATTAGCTTTTCTGCTTAATACAGCTACGTTGGTGTTCATTTGTTCGAGTTTTGAAATTTCTAATAGTACGTCCTATATTGAATTTATAATAATCTTTACAGTTGAATTCATACACACCAGTACGTGTATATCTATAGATTTTTGATATGTTGTATTCAATCAATTTTCCAATGCTATTGTTGGTTTTATATGATATATATATATATATAGATATATATATATATATATATATATATATATATATATATATATATATAATATATATATATATATATATATATATATATTATATATATATAATATATATATATATATATATATATATATATATATATATATATATATACATATATATATATATATATATATATATATATATATATATATATATATATATTATAATATATATATATATATATATATATATTATATATATATATATATATATATATATAGATATATATATATATATATATATATATATGTTCAGAAAGATTTCCGCGGTCGGAAGTATTTGAAAAACTTGGTTCACGGAATGAACCGCGTAAAAGATTTGAAAAATCTCGACGTTTCAGCTCCTTTTGCGAAGCCATCTTCAGGAAAATCAGAAGGGAAATAATTGAGAATCGTGGCCTCAATCTGCCTACCCCACGAATCGGAAAAAATACGATTGCGCGGTCTCAACCTGCCTACTCCACTAACCGTACTGCTTCCTGTCAACTCTGAAGTCTTAACCTGCCTACTCTTCAGAGTCAACTGACGGGCTGATCGTCGCGTGGCCGTATTTATAGGTGAGGGGGGCGGGTACTCACGCTCATCAGTGCGGGATGCACTCTGATTGGGCGTTACATGGCGACCACTGAGAAGTGGTTTCCATGCTGATGGAAGTCTGTGACTGTCATCTCTGGTGTTCAAACAATTTGGACGTTTTTCTATTTCTACAGCTTCACGGAAAATTCGGGATTTGAAAGATCGGACGGGAGCAATAGTTCTTGTATTGGGGAAATCGATAATGTGGCCTGTTTGGGTGTGATGTTGGGAAATGGGGTTGGCGATATCTGAGTGTCTTACCGAAAGTGAATGTTCTTTGGCACGGACCTGAATTTGTCGGTATAGGACAAACGAACCGACGAATTCAGGTCCGTGCCAAAGAACATTCACTTTTGGTAAGACACTCAGATATCGCCAACGCCCTTTCCCAACATCACACCCAAACAGGCCACATTATCGATTTCCCCAATACAAGAACTATTGCATCCCGCACTGATGAGCGTGAGTACCCGCCCCCTTCCCTATAAATACGACCACGCGACGATCGGCCCGTCACCAAGCTAGTTAGTTGAGTATGTTAGGTACGCTGGCTAGTATTTGGGAGGTCTCGGGTTCAAACCCCGGGGCCGACTGGTCTGCCATGAGTTTTTTTCAGAGGTTTCCTCGTGGTAATGTAAGTCACTGCACGCAAACTTATAAGGCGAATGCTGGGCCAGTATTAATCCTCTGAACCCTACCAACACTTCCTATGTTCCATAAATATCCCGTCTCACCTATCCTTAATGTGCTTGTACATACAAGTGTATCCTCTGATCTGGCTGAAGGAGTTAATCCCAAACTCAAGCTGCCTGCCTCCCTGACACATACTTCAGGGAGGAATGAAACACGTGTGTATCCTTTCCTTCGGCCCGTCAGTTGACTCAGAAGAGTAGGCAGGTTAAGACTTCAGAGTTGACAAGAACCAGTACGGTTAGTGGAGTAGGCAGGTTGAGACCACGCAATCGTATTGTTTCCGATTCCTCCTAATTCGATTCGTAGGGTAGGCAGATTGAGGCCACGATTCTGAATTATTTCCCTTTTAATTTTCCTGAAGATGGCTTCGCAAAAGGAGCCGAAACGTCGTGATTTTTCAAATCTTTTACGCGGTTCATTCCGTGAACCCAAGTTTTATATATATATATATATATATATATAAATATATGTATATAATACATATATGTGTATATATATATATTTATATATATATATACATATATATATATACATATTTATTTATTCGAATTGTTGTTGCCTGTTGTTTTGATAAAGCCACTAATGTCGTGGCGAAACGTCAACTTTTTAATACAATCGAGTTTTTTGAGATTGTTTGAGCCTGTTATTGCTAATAATTATCAAGAGATTTCGTATATACATATATACATATATATCATATGGTCATGCGATCTTAGAAATTGCTGAAACTGCATCTTGTTGAAGCCAAGTATTGTTGTTTAAAGTTATGTTATCTTCTGAAGTTTACAAAAAATCGAAATTCTAAATCAAATGGCAACTGAAAATACTTACTTGAAGTTGGAAATAATTGAGTCAACTAAGGTAAATCATTGTTTTCCAATGAATTCAAATAAAAATACTTCAAACTCACTCTGTGTGTATATAAAGATGAAACATTATTTCGACTAGAAACAAATACTGGAGCTTGTCTGACGACATCACACTAATACCATACACCCACATTTAGCCATCAAAAGAGTCCATAAATGGCGGCCTTAAGAAAATTTTCAACTGAAGGTCTTATCATTTAGTTGCTTTTAATAATACAGGCAACCAGGTTCTCAAGAAAATCACCTACCTGAGTCTTTCTTATTATTGAAAAATTAAATTATTAAGTCAAACATATTTTTCTGAAATCGGCGTTAACTTCAGTTTAATCTGACATAAAAAACAAGTATTCGCGCTCGCCAAGTCCACTTTACAAATGCTCATTTATCTATTCCGTGCCGAAAATCTCATTTTTCTAAATTGTTGAGATCTTCAATTTGATACTCTTAATAATGTTATAATAACATCAACTTTTCCAGGACTAATATCAGAAGTTGTAATATCAGTAAAAGTTGAAAAACGCGTGCTTCTTCATACTTCCATTTAAAAAATCCTGTCGCATTGCTAAAATCACTCCCAATAAAATCCCACGTCCCTAGAGTCGAAACATTCAAAATAATAATTATTCAAATAGTTGATGGAATCCGTTGTTACTACGTAATAATTTAACATGATGAACAAAAACTAAACTTGAATTTACTACGTGTATTATCACAAAAATACATTGAAAAATATAACACTGCGATTGCAATTTCGGTCACTAGACCATCATCGGGCAGATTGAGTTAAGAACTGGATACATAATTATAAAAATTGCAGGTAGGTACCTAAATAGACAAGAGGAACACATTTCAAGAAGGGCTAATAGAAGTGAATTTCCCAAATTGGTACAATAAAATGTTCTTAGAAAAACCATTTTTGTTTGAATACACTAAATATAGGAGAATATATCAAGTCGTTCAGCAAGATATCTTTTGCATTATGATTGAAATTGTAAAGCTTTGTAACTCCTACTAACTCTTTTCTTGTTAGCTTCGATGTTGATAATATGTTCTCCAATATACTAGGAGATGAGTGTTTACCACTTGTCTTAGATATTTTCCAACAATCCACTATGGATATTATTGAAATAAATGATATTATTTTCTTATTAGATATATGTCTTAGTCAAAACTACTTCCAATTTGATAACAAAATGTTTGAACAATCTAGTGGACTGGCTATGGGTTCCCCTAAAGTCCGGTTATTGCAGACATCTTCATGTCACATATAGAGAACATAATATTCAATTCTACAGAAGCATCACATATAAGTTTTTTGCATAGATACTTTGATGATGTAATTGCTTGTTTTAAGGGCACCGCGAGACAATTAGATCAGTTTTTGAATTATATTAATAGCATTCACCCAAATATAACGTTCAAAATTGAAAAAGAATTGGATCGAAATATAAATTTCTTGGATTTAACCATCTTTCATAATAAGAATACTTTGAGTTTCGATATATACAGAAAACCAATTTTCACGGATAAATGTATTCCGTCGGGGGCCTCGGTAGACCAGCAGTGAGCGACTACCGCCTTGTACCGTTTGTTGACCGAGGATGTGGGTTCGAGTCCCACCTTGCTCTTGGGCGTTGTGTATGTCCTGAATTTAGTGGTTCTAGTTATGAGATTGAGTGTTGGGTAATGTACATTGTTTACAAGCCCATTGGCCGTTCGGAACCGGCGTTAAACTGTAGGTCCCTCGAGTTAAAAAAAAAAACTATATTAACTAAACCCGTTTCGTCTCAACATTAACTTAATCTCGTACTAAAAAATGGTATTGCAAAACAATCTATTTATATAAAACATTGAACATAACAGAAGGGTTCTTAGAGAAACCAAATACCAATATAAGCAATTCATTCAAAGTCATTGGTAGGTATATTAAACAGATTGAGAAGAGGAGAAGGGTTTACTAAAATCTGGTCATTAACTATGTTTCCGGAATTTTTATATTTATTGTAATTTATGTAAAAGGATTCCCAACACTTGGTTTTGTGGAGATTATTTTCGAACTATAATATATTATAATTGTATTCCGTCGGATTCAAACCATCCTCTTTTTCATAAACATTCAGCTTTTAACTCAATGATCTACAGAGAGTTTTTAATTCCATTATCCTTACCAAATTCAGCAAAAAAAAGTTCTGCTATAAAAATGATTGCTTCAAATAATGGTTTTCTTACAAGTTTGATAGATAAAATGATAAACAAGAAACGTAGTCAACAAGCGTACAACAGCATATATCCTGAATCGAAAGTAGAAAAATCGGAAAAATTCACATCATTACCATATTTTGGTCCTCTAACAGAAAAAGTTGCTTATGTCATACCTAAATGTAATATTAAAATTGCTTTCAACCCTAAGAAAAAACTCTCAGGATTTTTATTCAATGCCAAAGATATCACTTCAAAAGTTGAAAGTTCAGGAGTTTATAAGTAGATTTGTCCTGTATGTAAAGGAGTGTATATAGGTCAGACTGGTCGAACGTTCAAGACAAGATTTTAAAAACACAACAATCTTTTTCGAAAAATAAAACAGATTCAACTTTTTCAAATCATTGTCATGAAAACCATCACTCATTTCCACAAATGGATAACTTCCAAATTAACTTACTTAGAATCATTATAAGTTTTTAAACTCAATCATAATGCAATGATGATATCTTGCTGAACGACCAGATTGACTTGACATATTCTCCTATATTTAGTGTATTCAAACAACAATGATTTTTCTAAGAACATTTTATTGTACCAATTTGGGATTAGCCCTTCTTGAAATGTGTTCCTTATGTCTAGGTAGGTACCTGCAATAATTCTTTCCCTCCCGTAAGCGCAAATCTATACTTATGTATTCAGTTCTTAACTCAATCTACCCAATGATGGTCTAGTGACCGAAATAACATATATTGGTCCTCTAGCAGAAAAAGTTGCTAATGTCATACCTAAGTGTAATATTAAAATTGCTTTTAAGCCTAAGAAAAAACTCTTAGGATTTTTATTCAATGCCAAATATATCACTTCAAAATTTGAAAGTTCAGGAGTTTATAGGTTGATTTTTCGTGTATGTAAAGGAGTGTATATAGGTCAGACTGGTCGCTCGTTCAAGACAAGATTTAAAGAACACCAACAATCTTTTTGAAGAATAAAACGGGTTTAACGTTTTCAAATCACTGCCGTGAAAACCACCACTCGTTTCCACAAATAGATAATTTTCAAATTATGCACAAATTACCGCAAGGAACCAAACTTACTTACTTAGAATCATTAGAAATTTTTAAACGCAATCATAATGCAAAAGATATCTTGCTGAACGACCAGATTGACTTGATGTATTCTCCTATATTTAGTGTATTCAAATAATAATGATTTTTCTAAGAACATTTTATTGTACCAATCTGGGGAATCCATTTCTATTAGTCCTTATTGAAATGTGTTCCTCTTGTCTATTCAGGTATCTGAAATAATTCTTTCCCACCCGTAAGCGTAAATCTATAATTATGTATTCAGTTTTTAACTTAATCTGCCCGATGATGTTCTAGTGACCGAAATTGCAATCGCAGTGTTATAATTTTTCGAAGTATTTTTTGATAATAAACGTAGTAAATTCATATTTAGTTTTTGTTCAAAAATTATTCAAGTTCTGTTAGCCCCAGGAATTGTAGAAATATGAATAAAGTTCGCGTTACATTCGATTTACAAACATGACAAGCTACTTCATTACCCGTTTAATTTCTCGGTCACATTTATTCATTGTTGAACGTGGAAAAACATCATAATTTTGTCACTTCTGTACCTTATACATGCATGTATTTACATAGAAAGAGCCACTATTCACACCATAAACCTCTCGGGCAAACCCATAACATCACCAACGCTTAATATGCAGACAGTTGGTAGTCATGAGTCAAGCCCATTTAATTGTATTTGTCAACTGCTAGAATACGCGTACTAGTGATTTATAGTCTCTTATTGTTGTTATTATATGAATTAATGTCCTTGCATTGTTCCTTGAAGATTTATGGGTATCAGGGATTGATAGATTCCTCACTTGGCGACGTGGCCTTATCCAACTGACCCTCTTATCTCGCACTGAAAAGATGCTCAAGGGAATCTCCAAGACGTTGTTTGTTTTTCCCACGACTGATCAGTATCAGGCATTACGTGAAAGAATTATGATATTCAGGAAAACTTTTGTACACTTTCCATAATATCGTAATTGGACTCGTCCTTCTGTTATTGTCTCGCAAACGTAAGATATATGTTGCATAGACTTCGTTGAATATATGGGATATTACTTTATTGATTAATCGGCAATGTTTACGGGGTAAACTCGACAAATTTCCGGCCTTATCATTGTGAATACAACTGTGCTTCCTTTGAAAATTAGCAGGAAAAATCTCGCTGATATTGAGATCTGACATAGAGGCAGAGTTTAGGTGATAACGTTAAAACATGGCTCTTCAAAACCAACTTTGAACACGGGTTATATGAGAGATTTGAAAATTTTTTAGAGTTTCTCATAACATTGTTAGTTTCAAGTGAAGGTGTGAAGAGATATGCAGGTGAAAACTTACTCCAGAGAAAATATTAGCTGGAAAAATGCAAATTCATCATACAATGTGAGAAAAAGAAGAGAAGTCGAGGCCTGGTATCGTCAACTTGAATGCTTTTTGTCAATTGAATATATAAAACTCTGTCTTCTCTGATTTGAAGTATTCACTCGCACTTCAGAATCCAAGGATTGTTTGATACTGGGTTCTCAAATTTGTTATGTGAAACTACTTTCGTTCGTTTGAGTTTCAGCAATCACTACAATTAAGACTTCCGCCGACAGACTTTATTTAGGGAATTGAGATTGTACTCTTTCTGTGGAAACATTTTGGTTAAATCAAGCCTTTTTTGATGCACTATATTTTTAGATATCTTGAGTATTCACTAAAGTATCAGATTTGAAGTCAAATTCAATTTTTCTTTCTGAACAAGATCAGTCTGCTTTCAAATTCCTTTGCTTATGATATGTTTTTGGAAGATTATATGTTGGAGCGCCATTTTTCTTCAGAACTCTCTTTTGGCTGCAGCATCTTGAATTTTCAATAATAACAAAAACGAACCTTAATTTCAATCTTATGAGTTAATAACCTGAAAGAATATAATTTTCTTTTCTTAAATGCAAAGAGCACACCGTTTTTCTCGGAGTTGTTTGATTCTTCTTCAGATTGATTTTCCATACCTTCAATAAATGAATCTTTTCCTTCAAAATAATATTCTCTCTCTACAAAATATGAGTTTGGCTCCGGAAATCAATGAAAGCTAACACTTGCATTTGTATATTATGCTTTTGAATTACAACTTTTCACGAAATAGCACTCTCTAGACAGTAGACTTGCGGATACTACGTTTTGCAAAATTTGCTCTTTCCATTTTTCATCTTTTATGACGTCATTTGTAAGAAATCTGAAACTTGTACATGCAATTGCATATATTAACGTTGGAAATAAAAGCTTCATCCATCTGGCCACCAGAGTGCGCCAACTGGACTGTCGGATTCCAATAATTTGGTCAGTTATTGTTCGAGAGTAATATTTGACAGCTTTACAGTGTTTGTGGTGATATGAATTAAATAGAAGCGGTCTTTGAATTTTTGCTTTTTGTAAGGTATTAATTCTACGGAAGCTAATCAGATGATTCAAAGGAGACACTACATGATCTGCACCATGAAAATATGAGCATTTAAACTGAATGGAGATGAGAATAAATGCGCTCCAACTCTTGAAAAAAAAGCTAGCTCTAACTAGAAATTGAACTACGATAAAAAAATTTGATGTTCTATTATTACTCCTGAAAAATATGCGAATACTCCTTTTTTAAAGGATAAAAATCCTCTGTCACTAAGGTCTTATTTTTCCTTAATTTTTCTACTTTTCAACATGGAAATTCATAAACCCATAGATAAATTAGAGGTGCGTAAATAAGCAACATCTTAAAAACCAATTAGAAACTCTCGAAATTAGAATGGCGGATCGTACCTTAACGTCAACTAAATCCACGTATTAAATTAAAACCCTTTGGACTTAATCTGCAGTGGCTATGGGCTAATTCTGAAAAACCACGAAAAAACAAAAATGACTAAAATTTCAACAAATACATCATTTTTAGCTTTATTAATTTCTTGATGAAAAACTTTTGGCTTTGTCAATATTGTTAAAAATTATTCAAACATTTGTTTCATCTTTTATCCTCATGAAGAATGTTGTTTGCATCGATTAGTATAATCATTTTAATAATTTTTTTCTTGATTTTGTTTTTCAGAAGTTTCAAGTATCAAACACTTTTTCTACATCGAACCCATTCTAATATAAATTTATTAAGTTTATGGACGTAAAGATTTATTATTGTTTTTCTCTGGTGTAAGCCACTCACTGATTGACGTGAAAATTTTCATTCATAATATTTTTTTCGATTTATTTTAAATTATAATGAGAATATTGTTTCTCATTCTACTATTTTCTGGATTAAAAAAAATTGAAGAGTTTTTTTTTTGGACAGGGTTGAATGATTTTATACCATAATTAATCCTGTTTATCTCAGAAGCATGGTATTCTTCTTCAGAGTTTCTAAAGAAAATTTATATGTATATTTTTTTTCTTGAATTTATGGTACTCTGTTCAAGTTTATGTTGAAGGAATAAAACTCAGTACTATCAATATCAATATTCTTTACTCTTAAAAGTATTTTTCCACATATACACACGACAATTTCACATTTTCTACTTTAGTACAGTTGGAGTGTATCCAGTATTGAAAACTGAAACTGCGTTATAATAATAAATTAAAAATTTTCAACACTGGTACATCGGGTATTATAAGCCAAATGTTCAACTTGTGGTTTATCTTTTTAACATCATATTTACAGAATAAATAAGATCCACTTGTTTAATTTAGAAAATATCTTACCAAATAGCAAGAATTTCTTCATATTTATATGCAATAATACAAAAAAAATTGATTTACTCTTATGTTGATATTTTAAACGAACATTTTATTATTGCATTTAAATTTTGAAATTGTTCTTTGGTGAATAATAATATAGTTTACTTTACACAAGAGTGATGTATTTTTTTACAATTTACAAAAGTTTTGAACAATAAACAATTTATTTACAGTAGGATATTTACAGGTCAATAAAAGGAACATTCATTGCAGAAAATTTCACTTGAGTTTCCTGAAATAAAGTACAGTCTACAAACAGTAGTTACATATAGGCTCAAAACAATCAGATATAAATTGTGTTTATCCCTGAAATTCCACAAATTGCAAAATATTTGTGTAAATTATTTCAGTGGATATGGTTTGCTTATCTGATTGTTTTTCACAATAAATTCGAAATTAAAGCACCATTGAAATTATGAGAAATGAGGTAAAAAGCAGGTCTACTCCAAGAGTAGCAACTCAATGTTTTATGTTGTTATCTACAGCAATCATCAGATGAATGTAATGATTTGTAACAAAGCTAGCAGAGTGTGGAAAGCTCTAAGTTATACTTGCACTAATTGAAGTTATTGTGTAACCGAATTTTTTTTCGAAAAACGGAGAAAAAATTTGAAAACTTAAATATTTCTTAGTAGCTCAACTGTAAAAATCTGTTTGTACTTTGAAATATCAATGTACTATATGAGTCTCTTGATTAACCAAATATGATGAATCAGATTCAAATTATGCTATATCTGGTTTCATAAAATAATCTACTGTTGTCATTTAACACAATTAACTAGTTGTGTTCAAATTATTTTTGAATCACTTTAGCAATTAAAATGTTGTTTTAGTAATGTAGATGTAACAAACAGATTTCCTAACTACTTAGAAAATACAGAAATATTTTAACCATTTGTATTATCCCAGAACATAAATCGATAAATATACAAGGTACCCAGGGTTCACTGGTAGATCCCATCAATTTACTCATATATATCATTGTTTAATAAGTTATGAATTCAATTTATGTTGTTTTTCAATTTTTACTACTGTTGATATATTCATTTTCCTTCCTCTTTTGCTCATTCACAATATGCCTGCTTTTGAAGCATTTTCATCTTCGTATCGGCATATTTGTTGTATTGCATAAACATCCCATAAAAAGTACGGTAAACCATAACTATATACTCTAAATATGGCTTTGTGTAATCACTCTCACTACTTATCCACTACTTCGTTTTGTTTAACGTCCAACCCATTCACCATCTTCTCTATACTCTTCAGATCGTTCGGCGAAGAAGAAACTTCCGGTTTTGGTGACGTGGTACTAGGTCGGATAGGTGGTGATAACGAACTACTTCTTATTTTGCTAGACGGTGAATTACTTAGGCTTCTAGTATGGGAACTGGGGGTAACAGTCTCGAAGGCACTACCCAAGGGCGAGGAATTGACCCCGGTAGTCGAGTTGGGTAGCGAGTAGGGGGTGAACCGATGACCCCCTTTCAGGTGATTATGTATAGGCGATGTTGGTGATAAGAGGTGACCGTGTGGACTAGGATGCGCCAAATTCTGGTAATGCGAGAATAGCGCAGGGTGCTGAGCCGCCAACGCCAGCTGCGCGTTGAACAACAAACTTGGATTCATTCCAGGCGCGTGCGCACTGGTAAATAGATTCAGCGGGGGACCGAACGGAGACCCTGCGGTAGCTCCGTACATTCCATGTGGGTAAAGATAAGGTAGCAAATGCGGCGGGGGATGTATTGGAGGTCCCACACTTATATTGGGAGAAGGATATTCGCCGGCAGGATTCGAAGGACCAGCACCTCCCGATTCTTTGGGCGAAGTTGGGCGATGTCTAAACGCTGTACTACCTGGAGATTCCGAACAGCTGGACTCTGAACCCGAGTCGTCGTGTAGTCTCCTTCGGACTATGTCATCCTCAGCACCTGAAATAAACGAAAAATTAGGTTCTCTTCAAACTTGATCAATTAATGGTGAATCAATTTAACGAATTGAATAAAACAGGATATTCTTTTAACTTCGGAGACTTTATTTTAAAATGATGAGATAATAATATCAGCTATTTACCTGAATGGTTAGCTGAAGAAGCAACTGGTGTTGAAGCTTGCAGAGATGGTCTTGGACTATCAGCAGTACCAACTACATCCAGTTCTGAGTCGTCTGTCTTGGATACCGTACTGCTGTCAGCTGACATCCTCGCAGGGAGAGGATGCGAGGTTTTATCATCTGAATGTCTCTGTGCCAGCATTGCTTGCCTGAAACAATAGAAATAACAGTCTATTAGAATATTTTGTACGACGAATATTATTGCTTATTAAAAACCTCAAAAGCAATAATGTCCATTTTGATTTAAGTAGGTATTTTTTAAATCTAAATACTTAATATGAGTGGTTTCTTCAATCGAATTCATATTAACAGAAGTTGATGATAAACTTCACATGGTCTTCAAAAGGCGTACCGGAAATTATACTCTTCTAGTGTTATAATTTTTAAAAATTTCGATTTTAATTTGGATGCATTCCGCTATAGATTTTCTCTTTTAATCATGGCTATAGTTCAGAAAATGAAAGCATGAATTTATGGAAATTTTATCAGATCATGTCCTGCATAGTCAGTAGACACTTTCGATAATTTTCTTTCGTTTGTACGTATTCGTCATGACTTGAGTTACATCAGAAGGTGATTCGTTTACTGTTTTCATTAATAAACAAATTATGTTGGTATATCCTATAACGAAGGACATATTCTGATTACAATAATAATATGAAGACATATAATGGGAACAATGAATAACTATTGAAAATACATGTACTATTATGCATTATCGAGGAGGATTTTAGTAAATTCCGTTAATAAATTCATTCTATTTATATTTTTACGAATAGAGGAGTAGTAGATCATTTGTAAAGATTAAAGTGTCTACAATTTATTCGGTTGAATATCTGATGATAACTTTCAGGTTTGCTATCACCATAATTATTTCTCCAGATCCGTCTTGTCTTGTAATAGATTTTTTATATTCTTTTTGCTCTGTTGCGAAAAGTGGAACAAAGCATTCCTGTTGCTTCATTGTTCTACTTCTTTTAAAAATCTTATTTACAGAATACATCGACAACCAAGTCATATAATTACAAACTATATTGTACAGAACCCCCGAACGAAAATATGGGGGATAACTAATTGCTTCCTATCCTAACTGAAAGTAAACTCGTTTTAAGCTGGCGGAAAACCGGCAATACATCTCTGGGCGATAAAAATTATACGGAAAAAGATAAGGTCACGCTGAGTTGATAGAACCAACAAAGACTTTAATTTGCAGCCACGAAATGGGGGCGTCTCATCAGTCACTTCGCCAACAATTTTAGGCTTTGCATTTTTATCCCGTTAGGGTAAAATATGCGGACGAAGAAGACTGGAACTTCTTCCTGCTTTATGTACAGACAGGGACGTACTGGACATTTTATCAGATCATGTCCTGCATTGTAAGTAGACACTTCGACAATTTCCTTCCGTTTGAACGTATTCGACATGACTTGAGTTACATGAGAAGGTGATTCGTTTACTGTTTTCATCAATAAACAAATTATGTTGGTATATCCTATAGCGAAAAACATATTTTCTATTACAATATCAATATGAAGACATATAATGGGAACAACGAATAAGTATACAATCAAATCTATTGAAAATACAAGTATTATTATGCATTATTGAGAAGGATTTCAGTAATTCCGTTAATAAATTTATTCTATTTATATATTTTTCGAATAGAGACGTAGTAGATCATTTGTAAAGATTATAATCAAATCTCCACTTATTCTATTATAAATAACCAATTTGAACTTCAGTATAAAATTCCTATGAATAATTTTATACTTGAAAGAAGTATTACATAGTTTTCAATACACATATTAAGTTTATCCTTCATTTAAACTAAACATGTTTGACCCGCGTTAAAAGGATCGCATTTCAAAACACATAATACGAATATGAATGACCAGCCCTTAAATATTACTGTTACTATTACACTTTCTTAGACCTAGCTTTCATTTACCATTTGTTTGAATTGTAATATGAGATAGTTAGTGCAAGTATGAGATAGTTAGTGCAGCTTCCATAAGAATCTCCGTCCCAAAACATGAGAAAGCTATTAAGATATTCAATTGATTTCAAAATTAGTGGTATACACTAATGAAAGAACTAACAAAAATAATGGAGCTCTGCTAGTATGACTTAGGTGCGTTTTTGTTTCGTGTTCTTTAGATTAGTTAATTTATATTTTCGTAAATGATAAAATCACAGTTTCTGATCTGATATTTCGTGATATAAAACGTGCAGATGTAGCAATAGTTACAGTTCGTTCTCCGAACTATTATTTAAGTTAAGTGTAGTGTCTAATTCTTCTCGCGTTACCCTGAAAAATGAAAGAAGAGGTATCCAGAGTAGCTAATCCATTCCTGAGCCTCCATTCTCTCCTAATGGGCGGCCAGAATTTAAATTAGAGACGCCACAAAATAAAGAGTAAAGAGCGTCT
This sequence comes from Cynegetis impunctata, assembly GCA_030704885.1. Taxonomy (NCBI): domain Eukaryota; kingdom Metazoa; phylum Arthropoda; class Insecta; order Coleoptera; family Coccinellidae; genus Cynegetis; species Cynegetis impunctata. Next base: position 532,821 of record JARQZK010005082.1, on the reverse strand, counting down.
GCTCGGGGTGACGACCACGCTAACAGTATCAAATTAAGGTTGACATTTGCAGAAGGTCATATGCCACCTCCGCCGCGGATAAAGGGTGCAGATTAGGGTAAAAGGGACGCATTTGCATTTACAGTAAGTGATATGCATATATTCCAGCGGGAAAGCTGGAACGGATAAGGTCAATTCTATTTGCTCCCGGCCGCTATATGTTTCCGAGATGGTGAAGGGGGTGAATTATGATGGCATTTGGGGTTTGGGTTTAGTGTAAATTAATTGTGACAACTTGTTATATTAGTTCGTTCGAAAGATTGCATGTGCTTTATTCAGATCAGTGGGATTTAAGTATTTTTATGGTTTGGACAGATCGCACAAGGTTTTGGAAATAAATTTCTTATTGCACATTACACTTCACACACTTGGCACATGAAAGCTAGTCATGTATGTATATATATATATATATATATATATGTATATATATATATATATATATAATATATATATATATATATATATAATATATATATATATATATATATATATATATATATATATATATATATATATATATATATATATATATATATATATATATATATATATATATATATAGAGCCAAAGGCGGTCCTCAATGCATTACAGGAATGTCGGGTTGATTACAGATACTCAAAGCTGATTTACAATATCTACAAAAATGCTACAATACTAGTAAAACTCCATGAAAATACCAAACGCATTCAAATCGGCAGAGGTGTCAGGCAGGGAGACACGATATTGCCCAAACTCTTGATAACAGTCTTGGAGTATGCTTTTGAAGAACTAAATTGGGAAAACAAGGTCCTAAATATAGACGGTCGAAACTTAACAAATCTACGTTTTGCGGATGATATAGTTTTGCTAGCAGATATAACCTTAAAGACATTAAAGATATGTTACGGGAACTACAAAACGCATGTGCTGACATAGGTCTAAAAATGAATATCTCAAAAACAAAATATATGACAAATGTAGTTCCCAGTGAGCAAATTTTCATTGGTGATGAGGAAGTAGCTTTGGTGAACAAGTATAATTTTGGTCATGAGATCCAAATCTCAAGAGACAACCAAACGTGCGAAATAAAAAAAAGAGTTACACTATCCTGGGCAGCCTATGGAAAGCTTGCGGACGTCTTTAAAGGCGACATACCACAATGTTTGAAGAGGAAGGTGTTTGATCAATGCGTGTTGCCGGTCATGACCTATGGGGCTGAAACCTTAACACTAACTACAGCAAGTGCTAACAAACTTGTGGTAACACAGCTCAAGATGGAAAGGTCCATGCTCGGGGTGTCATTGCGGGATCATATAAGAAATGATGATCTACGAAGAAGAATAGGCGTCACAGATGTAGTTGTCCAAATTCGCAACCTCGAGTGGAAGTGGGCTGGACATGTGGCACGTATGACGGACGGGAGATGGACGAAGAGGCTGCTCGAGTGGAGACCGCGCTTAGACAAAAGAAGTAAGGGAAGACCTCCTACACGTTGGACGGACGATCTAAAGAGATGTGCAGGCAACTGGATACAAAGAGCTCAAGACAGAAAGGAATGGGCAGAAATGGGGAAGGCTTATGACCAGCAGTGAACGCAGAGAGCTGAGTGATGATGATGATATATATATATATATATATATATATATATATATATATATATATATATATATATATATATATATATATATATATATATATATATATATATATATATATATATATATATATATATATATATATATATATATATATATATATATATATATATATATATATATATAATATATATGAAGAAAAACATATTTTTCATAACGCCGTGTTATACGCCATTATAATACATATAAGTCCGACCTATATGTGGGCGTCGGTTAACTAAAAATTCTATCAAAATATTTCACATCTGGCAACCTCTGCGCTCTTTTGGATTCAGATAGTACCTACATGAGTAGACGAGAACCAAAATTTAATTTAAAAATATAATTATGTTACAATTAGTTCTATAGTTACACACCTGACGATAATGCCACATATACCGGTGAAAAGCGCATTTTCTCCTCATTAATAATCACGGATAAAAATCCGAGTTATACAGGGAAATGTAAAAGCGTGTTACAAAACTATGGCGGCCATATTGATTACACCATCAACGCCACTAGAGAGCCAGAAAAATTTGAGTCCCGGTCTTTTTTAACGCGTCTACCCATATACTATCTGAATTCAAAAGAGCGCAGTGATTGCTAGATGTGGAAATTTTTTTAGCTATCACACTACACTGAGTTGATACATTGAATCTGAGATTCAAGAGATTCTTATCCACACCACATCATTGTACTTTTGCATTTACTCGTTCATTTTCGCACAAAAAAAACTTTTTTGATTACAAGCTAACCTCTTCTCGGAAAGATCTTTGTTTCTTTAAATTTGAGAGAAAACTGAACGCATTTTTATTTCAAAGTTAAAACTTGAGTGTGTTTTTAACTGAAATATGTTGTACGGAATGTATTATGAAGAAACTATTTGAAATTATTTTTTTCGGACTTTCTAAAGCTGACTTCTACTGTTTTGTTTTTGATTTTTAAAATTGTGTACTGTAAAAGAATGAATTTATTATTATTATCTATATATATATATATATATATATATATATATATATATATATATATATATATATATATATATATATATATATTATATATATATATATATATATATATATATATATATATATATATATATATATATATATATATATATATATATATATATATCTATATATATATATACATATATATATATATATATATATATATATATATATATATATATATATATTATATATATATATATATATATATATATATATATATATATATATATATATATATATATATATATATATATATATATATATATGAAATGTTCAGAAAGATTTCCCGCGTCGGAAGTATTTGAAAAACTTGGTTCACGGAATGAACCGCGTAAAAGATTTGAAAAATCTCGACGTTTCGGCTTCCTTTTGCGAAGCCATCTTCAGGAGAATTAGAAAAGGGAATAATTCAGAATCGTGGCCTCAATCTGCCTACTCCACGAATCGAATTAGGAGGAATCGGAAACAATACGATTGCGTGGTCTCAACCTGCCTACTCCACCAACCGTACTGCTTCCTGTCAACTCTGAAGTCTTCTATCTTTGCCTACTGTTCAGAGTCAACTGAATTATTCCCTTTCTAATTCTCCTGAAGATGGCTTCGCAAAAGGAGCCGAAACGTCGAGATTTTTCAAATCTTTTACGCGGTTCATTCCCGTGAACCAAGTTTTTCACATATATATATATATATATATATATATATATATATATATATATATGTATATATATATTCCCAGTACTTAATGGAATTCAGCGGCTTCCATGAAACCAAATGAGCTGAAATTTGGTGTATGGGGTTATATTGAAATATTGGAGACATGGAAAAACTTTCGAAAGAGATATATTTTGTTTTTTCGTGTTTCGTTCCACAGCTTCTGGAATTAGAATTAGCGGGCTTAAATTTGGTACTTAAATTGGGTTCATGTTTAAATACGATTCAACTCAATTCTTCAACCGCAATTTATTTATTCTATAGTATAGAACAAATTAGTTTCTTATTTTTATTACGGTTTTTTATTAAACCATGGTTTTTCAAGCTTAAATGTAATAAAAACTTCTAGATTTATAATGGAAATTTTCTCTTTATCCTTCGCGAAGTCGATATCCACATTCAATAGCGAAACCTTGATAAGAACCCTACAATTCACAAAAGGCCGTTTTCAATTCAATTAAAACAAAGAGCGGTTCGGTGTAAACATGAGTCACTAAACAGCCGAAGAACGCTTCAGTTCATTCAGCATCGAACTATGCACATACACCCCGTCAACATTCTCTAAAATGTTACAGGGTGTAATTATCAAAGTGGTCGGTCAATTTAACTTGCTTATAATTCGACAATGGGCACCCATTGTTCTGCGCCCCTGAGCGACGCTGGCCCCCAAAGCTCCGGGTGCTGGTGTATCAATTGCGGCGGACGTCGTAGACTGCACTTGATACCGTCGACGATGTGGACGGAACGGGTGTACGGCTGATTTGGACCTTCTCGTCTCTCAGAGCCGGATTGAGCATTAGTATTGATATTTCATTATTTCGAAAGCAACATAATTGCGAATGCTAATAATCGAGCCTGACCTTAGGATCGCATGCCATATAGAGGATATGAAGACCAAACTATCCAGAGCCATATTTACTGTTAGAAGAATTGAACAACTTGTTGGTCCTCACGCTGCAAAGGAAATATACTTCAGCTACTTCCACAGTATGATCACATATGACATCATGTTCTCTGGTGAGAGTCCACATCATCATCATCATCATCAAACAGCCCTTGACGTTGCTGGACATAGGCATCCCTCATGGTCTTCGGTCAAACGTCTACGTGGTCTTCCCCTGTTTCTCTTATCAACGCGTGGTCCACATGCTGCTAAGATATTCATCAAACAGAAACAAGCCATAAGAGCGTTGTGTGAAAGGCTATAGAGGTTTTCTCGTGCGACAGTCTTTACTAATGTTGCCTTCTGTCTTAATCTTAGTCAGCACGATCTTTGTCTATGATAACATAAACACTTTTCTGAAAAACAACTTCCAACATAGCTTCTCCACCAGACATGCAAACAACCTTGCCCTTCAACATTATAGAGTAGGACCTTCTCAGCTGATCGTTAATCACACTGCTCCCAAGATTTATACCTCTGAGAGAGGTTCAGAGAACTGGGAAGAAGATCATTGAAATATCATCTGAAGAAGAATCTCCAGGAGAAGGCCTTTTATTCCAAATTATTGATATTCACAAGACATACCATATAAATTTGAGGCTGGTGGTACTTTTAAGTTATGAATGTTTACTACTGTTTATTTTGTATTTTGAAGTTAACTCCTCATGTACAATTTGATCAGTTAAACTTATATTTTTTTCATTATTATCCAGTCGATCATTTATATATGTATGTATATAGATATATATATATATATATATATATATATATATATATATATATATATATATATATATATATATATATATATATATATATATATATATATATATATATATATATATATATATATATATATATATATATATATATATATATATATATATATATATATATATATATATTGTTGTACCGAAATATACGTTTTTTGCTATTTAAGACCCTACTTTTATGCCTTGCCTACAACCCTTAAATTGATCATATTTGTTTAAAGTTTTGGCAAATATTCATATACATATATATATATATATATATATATATATATATATATATATATATATATATATATATATATATATATATATATATATATATATAGATGTGTGTTGTGCATTTTTGATTTCCCTTGAATTTAACTTCGGCCCTAGTTCGATCCTGCGTCCCTGTTTCCTCTCTCTGTTATTGACCACAGCAGGAAGCGAACACTGCAGGATTTCATGTTAACGGAGGTGATCAATCCGCTGCTTAAATTGTCGGACTCGTGTAAAACTGCCCCGGGATTCGATTCTGATTCAGTGATTCCCGATGCCTGCACGGGATTCCATTAAGTTCCCTACAAATTATTTCTTATGTGTGATGCGACAGACGTATAGGGGTGGTATTGTGTTTTGCGTTTTTTTACGTCTGGTAAAACTTATCGAATTAAGAATTAAGCCGTCGATTCGAATGTGTTCAGCTTTTCATTCAAATGTGTTCAGCATTTGATTCAAATGTTATCAGTATTTATTCCAGCTTGAATAACATAGATCAGTTTTGTTATCTGAATTAATAAATTCTACACTAGATTACACTGATGCACAGCTTATTTATCAAATAGTTTTCTAGTTAAATGAAAATATATTTTTCAAGACACCAAAGTTGATACTTACTTTTTTTCTCTCTTCCCAGCTCCCGTGTCACGAAAACCTTTTGCGAATGGATTATTGTCGATTTTCAATTGGGTTATCTGTAAACAAAAATCAGAATTAGAAAGAAAGTAAAATGAAATTTCATATACTTCAATGAGTTTGGTAGAACTAAATCAAACTGTTAATAATACTAAAATTCCGATAAATAATTGTTTATTTGTTAATATTTCCTCTTCTTAGGGGAAGTATACTCGTGACAATTCCCGTTTCAGTTTCAGAGCCCTTATATAGAAAAAATCACTCGATATAAATTTTAACTGGTTTCTTCAGAAACTCATTTTTCCTCTACTGAATGTTGTACGATATTACAGCTTCGAAAATGAAAACAGGTCACATCGAGCTAAATCTGGATAAAATGAAGGACAAGGAATAATTTTTTTCGGAAAATGACGAAACATTATGTGCATTGTTATCATATATATTCTGGGGTAACTTTAACCGAAAAACAACAACAGACTGCGAAAGAAATACATGAGGAACTTCTTTGTTGATGAGGATCCCCCAACGGCACATGTACTTCGTATAGTTGATTTTTTACAGTTATAGAAATTTGTCGTATTCTTAATTTTAAAACACGAACTCCAATGTTCATGACGTAATTTACTGATAAACATATATAACTGATTTACATGAAATATCTGACAATGACAAGTGATGGATCGACTGACGAATACCTGGTTTACATAAAAGGAAAAGAAATTGTAATTGACTTAACTATTACTCGAGATTCGTAACGTTCAACTGAAACAACTGCAACTCCTTCCACTTATACTCGTTCTCGTGACATCTTAATAACCAATCACAAAAATTGCATCTGCAATAAGAATTCAACTGACACTTATTCTATGAGTGACGTATAATCGATTCAATTTACCAATTTGCTCATAATATATGCATATTATTTCAATTACGATCATTTCCCTATTAATATTCCTAACACATTCAGTCATTACAAGCTTCAATCCTTCATTATTATTGTTATAACTAATGATAAATGAAGTTAAATGCATTTATTGACGTTTATTGTCGACGTATTAGCACTTGAAAACGCGCCTAGTAGTTTATTAAAATCATTTAATAGGTACTTATAGTAGCAATTTATCGATAAAATCGCAATCAGATGTTTTAAAATCCAATTTTTTTTAAACGGTTTCTGTATTTCGGAATTTTTTTCACAATATTCAGCCTTTTAACCATTGTTTCATAGTTCAGGTTGATCATTGTTTAGTTCAATGAAGGACATGGCGAAAGGTATAGCTTGTACGAGTTTTTATGCAACACAGTCGCAACAAGATACATATATTAGGATATCTAAAATACGTAATACTCGATAATTAATTTTGAAATACAATTAAACATTAGTTGAGTAAGTCGAAACTACTTTTTTCAGTAATGTTTCAATTTAAATGAGCCTATAGTTCTGAATTTAATAAAATCAATTAAGACAGCGTTTTTTAACCTGTGGGGCGCGAGGAAATTGAATGGGGCACACACCCCAAACGATTTTTTTGTGGTTTATATTTTATTGTATTGGGAGCGCGAGATACAAATGAAATGATGATCTGCACACTAATTACAAACAAAAAAGCTTTTTTCTAGTATTACATTTTATTATATTTGGGGCGCAAAACACAAATGAAATGATGATCTGCACACTCAATACAAATAAAAGACATTTTTTTAGTATTATATTTCATTGTATTGGGGGCGCTAGATACAAATAAAATTATGATCTGCATACTCAATACAAACAAAGGAGCTTTTTTTAGTATTACATTTCATTGTATTCGGGGAGTGAAATACAAATGAAATGATGATCTGCACACTCAATACAAATCAAAGCCTTTTTCTAGTATTATATTTTATTGTATTTGGGGCGCGATATACAAATGAAATGATGATCTGCACACTAAATACAAACAAAGGAGCTTTTTTTTAGTATTACATTTTATTGTATTGGGGGAGCGAAATACAAAAGAAAAGATGATCTGCACACTCAATACAAATAAAAGCCTTTTTACTAGTATCTATTATATTTTATTGTATTGGGGACGCGAGATACAAATGAAATTATGATCTGCACACTCAATACAAACAAAGGAACTTTTTTGTAGTATTACATTTCATTTTATTGGGGGAGCTAGATACAAATGAAATGGTGATCTGCACACTCAATACAGATAAAAGACCTTTTTTAGGTATTACGTATCATGGTTCCCTAACCATGATACGTAATACCGCGCCCCCCTGGGCGCGATACACATTATGAAAGGAAATTGGCCCGTGAAACCTAAAAGGTTGAGAAAGCCTGAATTAATTTTGAAAGACCATATATTGACCTAGGTTTCAATGAAAACATCTACGACTTCATCTGGAATACGTTTTCTCTTGAAGCAACTACGAATAAATATTGAGGAAGAAATTAAAACGAATGGGAAGTTAGCTTTTATTTCGTTTCCAACAAAATTATGTTACGTTATGAAGTTTTGACTCGCTTAGAGCTTCTTCAGGTTAAAAGATGTATTTATACACTAAACTAAGAGAGTACTCAATTCAATGGATACATTGAGTAGAGGTGATCTTGGAACTCTCAAAGATGTCTTGAATAGTGTAAAAATTTGAAAAAAGGTGAACCATTAAGGTGTACTGTATCACTGAGCAAATTTCCAGTATATTTATATTGCATCATCTCTACATCTCAAGAGTTCATTTGTTAAACTTTATTTGCTGAATTAAATATTTCGAATTTTGATAGAAAGAATGATCTTCTTATAAATGCTTAGCATAGTTTAGAATTATTTCTTTAATTTTTTTGGTCGTCCAAGTCAGAATGATTTGAAGTCTCTTAGAAAACTCGAATTCGAAATAGTCATCCGCACAAACAATTTTTTATCTGAATAAATTTAGAACGGTCTAAAATTTTGGTAAGTTTGATGAACAAACAAACAAATTATTTCTGTTGATGAATAACTCGACTTTAATTCAATCGCATTTTAATTTGAAAGAATTGTAAAGACTTACCTTTTCGTTTTGATATGCCGTGACAGCTATAAATTCTGTTTCCTTGAAGACGTACGTCCGAAACGTCGAGTAGGGTAATTTGAGGATATCGTTAGCTCTGACGAGATGAAACCGTGGTTGGTACTTATGCATCGAATTCAGTATCGTCTGTAATAAAAAAAAAACTACGTAAATAAAAATCGAACATGAAGATAACAGCGTTTCTATTGAACTCAAATTGAGAATTTGCCAGTGTTGAATTTTGATATCAGAATAATTTTTTCTGTGAAATATTTTGAAACAGTTGTAGGTATCATTGTAAGCTAATTTATTTTTGAAATGAGGTTGTTTATTTCTTTGATTAGTTTGTATTTGTTTATAAAAATAAAAAAATTGATAAATTCGAAGGTCAAAGAAACACCTTTGGAATGAGAGATTCAAATTTCAATTGATGATAAATCCTTAAATTCTTGATGAATCATGAATAATTGTATTCACAGAATTACAGTTACTATCGATAATACAAGTAATTCAAATAAATAAGTGTGTTTCTTAAATACTATTACTATTTTTATTTTTATCACCAGCTTTTCGTACTGAAATGAAGAAATTCGAGAATTTTTCGAAATCCACCTAATACTCGAAGACGACAATATCATAAATTCGAATATACCTTCCATTCCTTCGATACTTCATTCATTCTTCATAGTACTTTCATTTTTATCACCAGCTATTCAAATTAATATGAAAAATTGGATAATATAAGGAAATGTAATAAATTCAAATATGCCACTCCATTTCTTGAATACTCCGAGCTTCCTTCACAGTACTTTCATTCTTATCACCAGCGTTTCGCATTGATATGAAAAAATAGGAGAAGTTTTCGAAATCCACCTAATAATTCAACACGACAATATCAAAGATTCGAATATACCATCTATTTCTTGGATACTTAATACTTCCTTCACAGTACTTTCACTTCTATCACCAATTATTCATATTAATATGAAAAAGTTGAAATAACAATTTTTCGAAATTTCATAAATTCAAATATGCCAGTTCATTTCTTGAATACTTCGAGCTTCCTCAGAGTACTTCCACTTTTATCAACAGCTTATTGCATTGAAATGAAAGAATTTTTCGAAATCCACCTACTATAATTCGAGACAACAATATTACCTATGAGTTCAAATAAAGCAGTACACATCTCGAATACTTTATACAGAAATTTCATTTTTATCACTAAGAGAATTTTTCTAAATCCACCAAATTTTTCAAGAATATCTTGAATTCGAATATACCAGTCCGTGCATAAGGTACTTCACACTTCCTTCGCAGTACTTTCATTTTTAACACAAACTATTCATAATGATATGACAAGAGTGGGACAATTTTCAGAAATTCAACTAATAATTCAAGACGACAATATCTTGAATTCGAATATACCAGTCCATTCCTTCGGTACTTCACACTTCCTTCGCAGTACTTTCATTTTTAACACAAACTATTCATAATTCTATGACAAAAGTGGGAGAAGTCCATCTGAGACCTAAAACGAATTACAGACGATCAAAATTAAGCTGTTTATTAGTTGATCTTTTCAGAACTGTCAATGCCTGCAACATTCCGCGAACACGGACTTAATGAGAAAAGACGAAATGCTTGCAGTACTGACGATTTCGCAATGAAAACACAAACAGCGGCCTTTTTCAAATCTGAAACAGGACGTTACACGCGGAATTCAAATGCGAAAATTATGCGCGTTTTGTGCCAAATGGTCGAGCACCGCGAAACGTGAAAGCCCGATAATTGTTTGCTAAAAGAAGGAGGAATCATTTTAATATTTTATACCTCGCACCGTGCGGTGTTTTAATACAAATATAAATAATACCCTGATGCAGATACTCAAAGTCACCGCTACTTTATGGAATATGTTCCCAGGTCGTTTTCTTCGTTTGGCGGTTTTCGACTTTTAACACGTTCTGTCTCGTCCCGTCGATGGGAATTATACATTTATAGGTTATTATTTATACGAGGGCTGTGTGATAAATAACTGTCCTGAGATGAAGCTGGTTTTATTAAAAATGTGATATTTTTTAGTCGTATTTTATCCTATCAAATACATACTATAGCAGGGTATCGAAGTAAGCCAGTCAGGTGCGGGAGTATTTTTCCCATCCGTTTTAGATCTCCTAGACCACGATTTTCGAAAAAATGTTCATGTCAGATATATATATATATATAGTTATATATATATAAATATATATATATATATAAATATATATATATATATATATAATCTCTTGATAATTATTAGCAATAACAGGCTGGTTGAATCTTAAAAAACTCGATTTTATTAAAAAGTTGACGTTTCACTACGACATTCGAAAAAGTTGAAATTTCTTTGACATTTATTGATTTGAAAAAATTTGAAAAGAAAAGGCGACCTTGTCTTGTCTTGTTAAAATTTTTTTTCGGATGTGGTTGTTCTTTGTTATTTATTATGTGCTATTCAGTCTAATATTAACATTCAAAATTTTTATCATTAGAAGGTAAGGGAAACTACAGAAACCTTTACCCACGTAATGTTCGAAAAAAATAATAATAGGTTACTATTTATCTAACAACAAAGAAATTAGTCGCGGGAAAATATTAAAACAGTAGAGCAGAATTATCGGTATAGAACGCTTATATGGAAGCAGCCATTGACACGTGTTTCGGACTCTTTGGTCCTCATCAGAACGGCGTAGCCAAGTATAGGATTGAAAATTTGGAGATGAAAATAGTATAAAAAACAAAATCCTCTGCTATGGAAGACAGATAATTCTGCTCTACTTTTTTAATATTTTCCCGCGACTAATTTCTTTGTTGTTAGATAAATAGTAACCTATTATTATTTTTTTCGAACATTACGTGGGTAAAGGTTTCTGTAGTTTCCCTTACCTTCTAATGATAAAAATTTTGAATGTTAATATTAGACTGAATAGCACATAATAAATAACAAAGAACAACCACATCCGAAAAAAAATTTTAACAAGACAAGACAAGGTCGCCTTTTCTTTTCAAATTTTTTCAAATCAATAAATGTCGAAGAAATTTCAACTTTTTCGAATGTCGTAGTGAAACGTCAACTTTTTAATAAAATCGAGTTTTTTAAGATTCAACCAGCCTGTTATTGATAATAATTATCAAGAGATTAAAAATAGATCACAGGCAACAACAATTCAAATAAATAATATATATATATATATATATATATATATATATATATATATATATACATATATATACCGGGTGTAAATGAGTGATGGGCCACCCCTATAACTTTTCAATGGATTCTTCGATTTTATTGAAATTTGGTTGATATATTTCAGACATAATTTTGAATTTTTTTACATACAAAGTTAGTATGGCTGACTTCCGGTTTTACAGAAAACGATATAAAAATTGAAAATTTAAATGGAACACCCTATATATTTTTACATGTTTTAATTCTGAGGCTTCAAATAAATACATTCCATCTGTCAAATGTCAATTCTAGCACCGTTTTAATTTTGTTTTTTTTATCGTAGATGGCTGCGACGTCGTCCAAATCATAGATAATTGATTCAACGCTCAAAGTAATAATTTTTCAAAAAATTCATTTTCGTAAAGTTTTTTAACGATTAAATTCTCTTTCGAACCAAAACTCAGTTTTTTAAATAGAAACATACATGAGCCACCCTGTATATCAAAAAGCTCCTTCAAATTCCTTTAAAATGATTCACGCATCAGTTTTCTCAATTTCTAAATAACGAAGTAATTATTAAAAATCTTATTTTCATTAGTTCCCTTTGCTCCTGAGACCGAACCTGTTAACGAAATATGAAAAAAAAATTTGACAGGTGAAATGTATGTACTTGAAGCCTCAGATTAAAATATGTGAAAATATACAGGGTGTTCCGTTTGAATTTTTAATTTTTATATCGTTTTCTGTGAAACCGAAAGTCGGCCATATTGCTCTTGTATGTGAAAAAAATCAAAATTATGTCAGAAATAAACCACCCAAATTTCAATAAAATCGAAGAATCCATTAATAAGTTATAGGGGTGGCCCATCACTCATTTACACCCGGTATATATATATATATATATATATATATATATATATATATATATATATATATATATATATATATATATATATATAATATATATATATATATATATATATATATATATATATATATAGATTATATATAGATTATATATATATATATATATATATATATATATATATATATATATATATATATATTTATATATTCCCAGTATATTGACATCTCCAGCGGCTCCCATCTAGTCGAAAAGCTGAAATTTGGTAGATGAGATTGTTTCCACTGCACAACGAAACTATCAAAATTTGAGTAAATTTCTGTAACCGCCGCCATCGTTGTTTCGGTGGCAACTGCCACCGTCGATGTTTCCAATTTTCATATAAATATCCGTCCCGGTACATATTAGCATCTCCAGTGGTTCGTATCCCACCAAATGAGCTGAATTATTTTTATCTGGGATTGCTTTCATAGCAGAACGAAACTGTCAAAATTTGGTTGAATTTTTCCAACCGCTGTCACTTTTACTTTTCTTGTTTTTTGGTCTCCGAAAAATTTCTGAACTCCTCAGCTTCTGCAGGTTGAGTTAGAGGGTTGACGTTTGTTACTATGTGCATTGAGTTTATGTTGACTTAAGATCCTTTTTTTGGACTCAACTCTTTTTCTCAACCGCGCTGCCTTTCGTGGTGACTATTCCGTTCAGTACGCGATGCACTTCGCGAGTTTTTTTACGATAGAGGGTTGAAATTTGGTATGTGGATTGAGTTGATGTTGAGGTACGTTTGTTCATTGGTTTCAACTTTTTTCCTCAACCACGATGAACTATGCAAATTTTTTTGAAAAAATGAATTATTTTCAACTTTTTAATTCGGTTTGCTTTTTGAGCGAGATTTTTCAAAATATAATTCAATTCGTTGGAATCGCATTTCCACGCTATGAATTTCGCGCGAAAATACGACTTTAGTGATGGAGCTCTGCTCCGCACAAGTTTTTTACTGTAATTATAACTTTCAATAACATACTCTCAAACGTCAAGCCGCTGAACGATTTTTTTCGTGGATGACTGCCATTTTAATGTCTTTCACGTGATGCTACATAAAACATTCAATATGGTGCAGTAATCAAATAATTCATATTGAAAAGGAAAGCAAAAAATGAGATTGAAATAGAGCTCAATTCATGTCATAAACGATTACATCAAAATGGGCTTTTCTACGGAGGCCGGATATTTATCGTACTACCATTGTATGTACGAATTCGCTCATTTCAAGTACACAAATCTATATGACGATATTCGATTTTCGAAATTTCATTGCAATTTATTTCGTTATAATAGAAAAACAATGGTAAATTGAAATTTAAACAAGAAAAAAAACTTGAAAAACAAAACACTTCCGTTTTCATGAATATTTTCCTAATTTTTCTTCTTTTTTTTTGCAATATAGATTTTCATCACTGATACTCAAGTGAATTATTCATTATGATCGGTGTCTCCAAAACAGATCTATCTCCTCAGACTAAAAATTTTTAGATTGGCGTGACATAAAGTGACAGCTTCTGTATTTTTTTTGGATGTTACTACGTTAACATTCAGAGCAAGAAACTGAATTTCTGCTGGGTTCTTCTCGTTCTACTCTCATTAAAGTAGATAATTCAACGATCTTTATGGTACCTTTGTAATGTATTACTACATCATTACAAGAAAAACATGCCTCAACTAACCTGTATATTTTGTAATTAAATGTTTCGAAAATGGTACCCACTCAACGGTCTACGATTTCAACAGGTGTCTAGTTAGATTTCCCGAGCAGTTACTATAATAACTGCCAATAGAAAACTGTTAATTTTATGTAATTGTCCCGATGGTGGCCATTTACCGCTTGATACACCAAAGTATATTGAGCAGCTATTGTGGAAAGCTATTAGGAGACTTCTAGAACCACGACAAGAGAATATATCTATATATATATATATATATATATATATATATATATATATATATATATATATATATATATTCTCTTGTCCTGGTTCTAGATTATATATCTATCTATATATATATATATATATATATATATATATATATATATATATATATATATATATATATATATATATATATATATATATATATATATATATATATATATATATATATATATATATATATATATATATATATAATATTAATTCACACACCAGTATGGTACAAATACAAGTAAATAAAAAACAAAGATCAGTTGTGAATAAATAAAAACTCGATAAGTGTAAACACTTGTTTCGAGAAGTAATAGAAACAAACAATGAAAAAACGAAGAGATCACCAAAAACACACAAACATGAAAATTCCACTGAATGATTCAACTATAAATTCGATTATAAAATGTAGAACATAGAATCATACATCCATACATCTGAATATACGCGCATACATACATAATATACACATAAATTATATAAAAATTAGAAACTTATATTACACCATAGAAAAGGATAAAAAGTATCAGTCATCAAAGTATACAAAATATCAAGATAACAGAATTAACAAAAATAAGTAAAGATGAGAAAAAAACATCTAAAAAACAACAAACGAACATTGAGAATACTTTTCTCTGTATAATGTTGAGTTAATATAAATCTAATCAAATATTCGCTGAAGTTCAATTCTCTTACTTCGAAGTATGTGCCTCATCAGTTCTAGTTTAAAGCGATTAATATTTTCTATCGATTTTAATCTTTGAGGTATACTATTATAAAGTTTTGGAGCAAAGTACGAGTATGATCTTTGAGACGCGACCCTAATCATCAGGGGTGTAACATAGTTGTTTCTTTGGGGAGTGTTGTATTGATGGGAGGGAAGCAATGCTGTATGCTTATTCGCATATCTGATACCAGAGCAGAGAAAATACAACTGTTTTATGTCCAGAATTGGAGTCTCAGTGTAGAGAAGATCAGAAGAATACCTATTATTTTTTGAAAATATCGATTTAAGGAAACGTACCTGCATGACCTCGATAGGGCGGATGTGAGTATTTGAAGTTCCCCCCCATACCGCTATTCCATAAAGAATGTGACTCTCAACTAAGGAGTAATATAAAGTTTTCAGGTGCTTCAGTGGCAGGATTTCTGTGAGCTTCCTAAATTTGTATAATATCGTTCTTAATTTGTTGACAGTATACCTTATATGTAAATCCCATTTCACATGCATATCAACTATTATACCCAATTTTTTCGGGAAGACTGTGGAAGGGCGTTTCAGTCCCGACCACCAAGTGATCGAATAAATATATATATATATATATATATATATATATATATATATATATATATATATATATATATATATATATATATATATATATATATATATTTATTCGATCACTTGGTGGTCGGGACTGAAAAATATATATGTTATATATATATATATATATATATATATATATATATATATATATATATATATATATATATATATATATATATATATATATATATATATAACAAGTAGATAAATCGTGAGGATGCAGTCAAAATACTGGGCTGTTCTAAAGAATGCTCTGTGTTATTATGTTAACGTTTCGAAAATCCTTTATTTTCTTTATCAAGACATTTAACTTGAGGTTAGTAGTGAAAAGTCAACATCAACAATACACCTTAAAGTCATTCCTACTGAAGTGGATAACATCCATTAGTAGTTTTAATCATTTATAAAATCAATTGACTGTAAAATTTCAAAATTGTTATAATATTTTCATTCGGCAGACAAATTGCGGAAGGCATGCTTGTCTGTGTATTGTTGATGTTGACTTTTCACTACTAACCTCAAGTTAAATGTCTTGATAAAGAAAATAAAGGATTTTCGAAACGTTGACATAATAACACAGAGCCTTATTTAGAACAGCCCAGTATTTTGACTGCATCCTCACGATTTATCTACTTGTTCTTTAACTAGTCAGTCAAGACTACCCTTCGCCTTAAATATATATATATATATATATATATATATATATATATATATATATATATATATATATATATAATATATATATATATATATATATATATATATATATATATATATATAAATATATATATATATATATATATATATATATATATATATATATATATATATTTGAATTATTTTCGCTAACGGTTATAATTTGACCAACTGAAAAAAGTTAACGGTACACTGAAAAAAGAGAGTTTATATGACCGTCTTTCTGATCTTTTTCATATTATCTATATCTGAAAATTCTATAAATTGAAGAGGAAAGTATATTGATTTAGAACTCCCGTACAATACTGACAAAAGAACGAATCTTTCTAAGAATGACCATTTAACGTTAGTAACCAATCTCATAATTTTACACAAATGTCGTATAATTATAATAGAACGGATTTTCAAGTCTATACGTCAGAGCTTACTGAAAATTGCCGATTCCCATAAGACATCTAGTGTCTAAGCTGGAACAACTTGGACGTTAGGTGTAAACAACCGCTTATTTAAAATAATAGGCTATTTCTTTACGTTTCTAACAAAAATTTACGAATCCAGACGGCGAATAATTACGATTCATTCGCAATGCTTACTTCGATCGTTCATTCGTTCTATTATACCCCCAATTGATCGAAATTCGCGTGCGGATATACGGTGGCTCTTCTCTCTGCGTGTTTGCGCTCGAAGATTTTTTGCTTATATCTTTTCTATTACCAGTTATAGTGTTGTATATTTTGTGTTATCTATTTGATTAATCCATTTTGATAACAATGAATATTGAAACACTGTTAAATGGCGTTGGACTGGACAACGCAGTTATAATACAACGGTTTAAAGGTAGGTAGTACATATTGTATTTATTGATACCTTAGTGCATTGGGGAAAAAATGATTAATTTTGGAATCTGATTCGCAGGAAGGTTTGAAATTCCATCAAATATTACCCAACTAGAGTTAAAAATGAACAATTCGAAAACGCGCGGGATATCGCATGCACTACGAAGTTGACCTTGCATAATGCAGACCTATATAATTAACTAGTGCATAGGAGAAAAAAGTTATTTTACTGAGATCTGTTCTGCAGAACAGATGAAATTAATTCGCACATTTACAAATAATTGGATTATTCGAAAATGCAATAAAACGCGCGGAAATCTCATGTTTTCCAACATCACGCGGCATACACAACGAAATTGACCTTTATGTATAGTAGACAGAGAGTAGTTATTATTTCCCCCCTCTTGTTTTAAGATGCTCTCTGTAAATTGCATCAATCATTTTTATTATGAATAAATAATATGTAGGTATATGGTTTCGCATTATTATTCGCAAATAAGGTGGAATATATTTTTGGTGAATAATGATTAGGTACTTCTTGAAATAACTGAGTTTATTTGACACATTCATACACTTTTCAGATTACGGAATTGATGAGGATTCTTTCAAGATGTTGGATGATAATACAATATCTCAATTAATTCCAAAAATTGGCCCTCGCCTGGTATTCAAAAAAAAGTACCAAGAATACCTTTTGAATTTGGAAATATCTGAAGTGAGTTATTTTTAATTATACTATAATAGTAAATTTCCTTGTTTTAAAAGTATTTTAAGTGATATATATTTCTGTTATATTTGTTAATATGAGAATTTATATTTATTTTCTTATGTATTTTAATAAAGAAATACAGAATGATTACATTAAAGAATGTTTTATTTTTACCACCAGTATTGATGTGGTTTCATTTAGAAAATGGCTCATTAATATAAGTTAGTTGTAGATTCCTTAAAACATAATACAATTGCTTGGTCTGAAGAAAAATATGCCCAACAAATTTATTAACTAATTCATTTTGAATTTTTTGTTATGCTCAATTTTCTTCGTGTATAATGAGGGATAATTTTTTACAGACATTATATACATTTGGGCTGAAAAAATTGTTCATTACATACAATTTTACAGATTTACTGGATTAATTATACTAAACTAATCGTATATTCAAAGTTATACCACCAGCGTCTTGTATTAAACTGGATGGTTTTTTAAATGTATTGCACAAAATGATGAAGGCTATAAAACCAATTATTTAATTTTAAATACCTGGCCTATAGAAATAATCTGCTGGATATTCTAAGAGTGAATAGAACCGTTTACTTAAGTTTATATGACCGTCATATAAAAACAATAGTCCTTTATTGTTTAGGCTAGTGAACTAGGATATTGAATATTACTCAACTTTCCACCAGAATTTAGTAGCTTCTGTTTATTTAAATGAAGTACCCTGCCTAATCTAAGTATTTTGGACAATACTCAATAGATCGCGCCACATACACGGCTACGTTGTTATTGTGTTTATTATTAGAGAACATCATAGGTTTCGAAGCGCTTAAGTGCATGCAACTGTTCCTTGAGGTGATGTTGTGTTTTTTTATGCCGGTAAGTTTTTTACGATAGAAATTAATTAAGTGATATACAGTGTTAAATGTTTTTTGTTTGTGCTAATATAATTTATGTAGGGTTTTGGCATTCATTACAATACTCCTGTCCTATTTTGAATGAGAAAAAGGGTTTTGTTATTTTGATTTGTGGGTTTGGCATCTTATACCTAAGGGTTGGGGTAAAACGCCAAGATCCGTGTGGGGTAAGATGCCTTATCTTAATTGCACTGTAAACTTTGTAACTCTTGTTTTTTCTGAGGTTTGCGTCTATTTTGGTTAGTGGTTTCCTTTCAGTACGTCTAATTGAATAGTTTCTTAATTTATCTTGTTTGTTTTAGGTAAAATGCCACGAACGTACGTCAGAAAATCAACTAGAGGCGAATGGACTGAAGAAGACCTTAGAGCAGCTGCAAATGCTTTACGTCAGCAGCAAACCCTGAGTGCAAATGCGATTGCTAAAGAATATAGAATCCCTCTACGAACCTTGATGAGACGTGTAAAGAATAACAATCTTGAAAATGGCAGTCTTGGGCCAACCGCGTCCTTAGGTATTGAAAATGAACTTAAACTGGTGTCTTATATAAAACGGTTAGAAAAAATTGGCTATGCTCCAACTTCAAGAGACGTAAGACACCTTGCTTTTACCTTTTCGCAAAGGAATGGGTTAAAATGTAGATTTAACCAAGAAAAAGAATTAGCAGGCTACGATTGGTTTAATGGAATAGCACTTGTAATCAGTGGATAAGAAATCATCCAGGGCGTCGAATAACTAGGTAATTTGATTTAAGTAAATAAGTTTGAAAGAGATTTCTTTGTTTCTTGTGCTTTACAGGCATCAGTTTGGGGAACTATTAAACCAAGCGTGGTCTCAAGCCGCAACGGTTCAGAATGGTGTTTCTGGATTTCGGGCTTGTGGAATTTATCCATGCTCCAAAGATGCAATTCCCAACCATGCATATGCTTTAGCTGAGCACCAAACTGGAAATTCACAGGAAGAAGTGGAACATGTCGATGCAGAAAACTCTGACGAACATAGCGGCGACGTAGCTGTAGTAAATTTTGATGATATTGCACCAATTCCATCCGTAGCTGGTCCTAGTAGGCCAAACGTTAGAAAACAACATGCAGAAGTCCTTACTTCTCCTGACTACCACCAAAAGAAACGCAAAAAAATTGAAGAAAAATAAAAGAAGCAACAAGGGAAGGCAGCTAAGTTAGAGGAGAAACGTAAAAAAGATAACAAAAAAAAGAAGAATGTAGCACACTGCGCAAAAGTCACTAAATAAAACATTCAAAACTTTAGACTTGGTGTAAGATGGCACTTTAGCTGGAGTATGACCCCCAAATTTGTCATCTCACCCCAAGTCTGTCGGCATCTTACCCCGTAGTTGGGGTACGTTGCCGAAATAACAGCTGTCAATGTTTATCCAACTTTTTCGTTTATTTTTAAGAAAATAAAAACTTTTTTGTGTTTAATCATTTGTTTATTGTATTTGTAATAGAATACACAGTTTTTGTAAGTTTTGAATAAAGTTAATTATTTTTTTTTGATTTAAAAAAAAAATGTTACGCGTCTTCCCCCCAATTACCTTATAGTTAATAAAGCGTTTATTTGTCCCACCGAGTATCAGAAATTCATATAACAGGTATATGAATTTCTGATGTCCAGTATAGGATTTTTTTTCAGTGTATGTTCTATTATCAGGCAATGTTAGATAATAAGATTGACGTAAGACACTTGTTCGTAAAGAATTTAAAACTGGATTTCTGATGGAGGCATTTGACAATCGTTGACCTGTTTATGAACTTATTTAGATAAGTTATTTTAGCTTCTGTTATTGAAAGTTAGGAATTAATGAAACACTTGAAACTCGCCATTGGCTTGCATTGAACTGAATTTGTACTTCTTTATAATATGAAGAAAAAGTTTGAGGGTGTCCCAAATTATAATTACCAACTGAATATTACGTAAAGCATGAAGTTTCGAAAATAGAGGCTTCGATAGCCCAGCGGTATAGGATGTATCGCTTGTAAACCGATGTCCCATGAAATTCAGAAGTTCTTAACATGTTTAACTGTTGGGTAATGACTCAGTTTCAAGCCCACTGGCCGTTCGAAATAGGCGTAAAACTGTAGGTCCCTTGAGTGAAAAAAAAATTTCGAAAAAATGAAAACAGATTCGAAAAACAGAGGAAGTGTTATATGGGACACTCTGCATATTCTCCCACTAATGAAATTACTATAACTATCTATTGTACGATTAGATCGAATTTAAAATCGAAAGTACACAAAGTGATACACATTGCAACTAAACGTTAATTTGTTCTAGAAAGTTGAATTTTAAACAGACCGAATTATACCTTTGACACGACTATCTCCTTGAGCTATCTCGTTTTATAGTCTGGACGTATTTTATTTATCATAATAACACAGTCGATGTATATTTAAAACGTTGTGTAAGTGACCAAACTAGTGTTCGTTGAAACGGATTCAAGTGAATAATATATTATTTATATTTGCCTTTCTGTAACATTGTGTCGCAAGTTATTTCAAATTCGTTCCCCATCTCGAATGTCATCGTCGAAATGTAAATTTTCCGTCAATCTACAGGTTATCGCAAGGAATAATAACGCATTAAATTGTTGTTGTTCAAGGAGGAAACTTGGGTTATTCCATATGTTGACATTCCACCGTGGTGTAAGAAAAAACGATAAT
Organism: Cynegetis impunctata; assembly: GCA_030704885.1. NCBI lineage: Eukaryota > Metazoa > Arthropoda > Insecta > Coleoptera > Coccinellidae > Cynegetis > Cynegetis impunctata. Next base: position 510,571 of record JARQZK010005082.1, on the reverse strand, counting down.
GGACGATAATTGGTAGTTCATTGTCTAGTTGGGTCCATAAATTTAAATTCCGAACCGATCTAGCTCCAGGAAATATTAAAATCGTCTGAAAGATATATCTTAGTTAATTAGAAATTGAATTAATATTCAAATGAATAAGAATTAATACTTCGATAAGTTGTTTCAGTGAATCTTATTGAATATTAAAAACATTTTGAATTTTCTAATTAATTGATTTCGGAAACTACTTGAAATCACAAATTTTCTTAGTCAGTCTTTATAGATATGGCGTTGTAAATAACTAGTAATTATTCGTTTGTCGGTGAACTCATATTTGAGGCGTTTAGCGCAAAAGTGGCGCAAGTCAAAAATAATTATTATGGAGAAACAAGCAAAAGAAAATTATGAAGAATTTTGAGAATTAATCAAGAAATTATTAAAGACGATGTTAAGATTTCCTTAACTTATTTAAATTCAGGTAAATGTTAGGATGTTATACTATTTATTTGGACCATTTTTGTTGAAAAATAAGATTTTGAATGTGGCTTGGGCCACTTTTGCATAACTTCTTTTTTGTTGAATTTGGATTTAAAAATGATTTTGATTGAAAATAATTTACGTAAAGTGTTTTTATTCATTTTCTTCCACGCCGTGACCTTCAAAAACACCTTGGTCTTCTTAATTACGTTCATTGTGGACCAGTTGACGATAAAATTCATGGTATACTGGTGGAATATAGTCAAGCAGGGATAATAAGTCTTGGTGTTTTTTTTCTTGTATGGGCTTGAGTCCTCCAGAAGCGGAAGAAGTTTTGCCATTTCCTGGAAAGTTTGCTTGCCTCATTTTTTCACATTAACTTTGTTAAATAAAACATCTTCGTTATTCGAATACTTATACTGGACAATTCCAGGTTTTTCTTTATCATACCGTAGCCACTGTACATTTTCATCAGATTCTGTTTTTTTGCAATTTGTTAATGCTTTCTCTAGTTCTGTTGTTGAGAAAAAGTCGCTGGATGTCATAACAACTATTCTGAACGGATTTTTTTCTTGGTTTCAAGAACCACTTGCACCCAATCATTGGGAACATAAATATTTTCATAGTGCTTTTTGTTTTTTTCAACTAGACCAAAGTCTTGATCGTTTGGAAGATAAGAGTGTCCCGATACTAAAAATTTATGGTCAATTTTGTCCAAATTTGTGGTCGCAGGATGAGGTAATGTAAGCAAAAGGGCCGCCATTTTAAAATTTATATTTTGACCACAGCACTGATGACTGTACATTATTAACTTTCTTGTGGTGACAAAGTTTTTTTATGTTGTGTGCAATACAAGAACCAATTTCTTGGGGACCTCGGGATGCTATACTCTCGTCTCACATCATGTACATGTGTTCCTTGCTAGTTTGATGACCATGAATCCCGAAACAAAACGTCTACAGTTGTCTTTTGTAGTACGCAACTCTTGTTGAAATGATGGCATATTATTGCACCTTTTCAAAATAAACTTCAATTTAAAGGACAAAAAATATGCCATGAAAGTAACAACAAACGCACGCAGTGAAATATGCGTCGCAATTGAATTCAAAAGCGGCCCAGTTGGGTTGAGTCAGTCCTGCTTTCGAAAATATTAACTTACTATGAGCGCAAAAGTGAATTTATGTGGTAGGTATCTTGTGGTCAATGGTCGAAATAGACTTAGGTCGGTGTAGCACGATTGAAATTTGATTTATTTGTAGGCCATTTTTGCTCTTAACTCAATTTTCAACACATTGTGGCTTGGGCCACTTTTGCTCTAAACGCCTCAGTTATGAAGAGGAATACTGTAATATTGTTGACGAACTGTCATAATTGGAAATATAGAAAGCTAGAAAAAAATTCAAAAATTTCCTTATATCTTTCTATTATTTGCTCTACGTTTGTTTTTTACAAGCATTAATTCTACAGTATAATACAATGTTCTCAGTTTTCCATATACTAAATACAGAACAAAACATTATATGAATTTCTTAGTATGGAAATGAGATTAAATTCAAAATAAATACATCATTATATCAATAAGATTAACTCCCATTTTTCAGTTCATGAAGGAGAATAAGGGAAATTCAAAAATTCTGGAATTGGTCAATGCTTTTCCGCATATAGAAATTTCATTTCATAACAATATTTTCTGTATTGTCTTAACGTTGTACTAAAGATTAATTCATAATTACATCAAGAAGATTTACGTCCATTCTTCAACTCATGAAGGAGAAATAAAGGAAATTCAAAAGTTATGGAAAAAGTAAGAGCTTTTCCGGATGTACTATAGTTCTTTGTATGTTAATATTCCTTGGATGTGAGTTAAGTTTGGAAAAAGCGTACTACCTACTAACAACGAGAAGATTAACAGATCCATTCTTCAATCTATAAGGGGGATATGAACGTTATTAACCCTCTCGCTCACCTTGTCCTCAGTTGAGGACAACCTAATTTGGATTTTTTCCTATGAAGTACCGCTTGCTCTTACTCCTCTGTCACATTGTCCTCAGTCGTGGACATCATATTCTTCCAAATGAATATAAGTGCTGCCATCTTCAAGCTGATCAAAATAATAATCATGCATTTGAAATATGGGATTCCGTAGGGTAGCTATGACAGCAGTGTATCGCTCTACTGTTTATTTTTTTGTTGGCTATATTTGTAAGACCATGTGTTTGAAAACTCTTTGTTTACGTTCAAAATAAGTGTAGACTTGTTCCAAAGCAATTGCGTTAGATGATTTTTGTGCATACTCTAATCAGCGATTTTTGAAAGTCTGGCGTACTAGTTTGAGAACATTGTGAACTAGCGGTAAAGGCAACATCTAGGTGAATATAACAGCACTTTTATTTTAATTCTGCAAAAGTTAAATTTAATACACTTCAGTAGGTACTTCGAAAATTGGCGCAAAAATAATATAAATATATTAAATAAAATAAATAATGGAACATATTGATATTTTACCATCTAAAAATATTCCATGATGTCCTCAATTGGGTACATGCCATAGTGCCCAAATGGAGCATTTTGAAAATCTGAATTTAACATGAAAAATTTTCAAAAAATCATAGGTTGCATTACAGTAAATTTCAGAATTTTCGCTCCAATAGTTTTAATTCGTGACCGAGAGGGTTAAAAAGATCTGGAAATAGTTGGTGCACGTAATATTTCCTGTAAAAGCATAAGGTTAACTTGAAAATTGATCCATGATTAAATCAAAAAGAATCAAATCCAATGTTGAGTTCATGAAGGAGGTTCAAGAGTTCTGGAAATTATAAGAGCTTTTCTCAATATACTACTGTTATTTCGATATTAATATTTTTAGAAAGGAGTTCAATTTGCTTGAAATTTATTACCAACTTATAACAAGAAAATTCACGCATCCATTTCTGCTTTGATCCAGGGGAATATAACGGGAATTAGCTGGATCTGGAAATAGGAAGAGATTTTTCTGATATATTATCATTATTTCCATACTGCGATTTCATGAATTTGAATGAGGCAAGCATAAAAATTACTACCTCTCTACCAGCAAGAAAATTTACACTTCTACTAGCTTCAGTAAACGGAAGGAATATAAAAGACAGAAAACTTCTGAAAATAGTTAGGTATTTTTTTTGGTAATTCTATCCATATGTCCATATTAAGTAATCTTCTTCAGATTTAATTAAAGTGCAATAAAAATTATCTTCCTACACTTAACGATTCAAAACCATTCTTCAAATTATAAGGGGAATATAAAGGGAATTTAAAAGTTCTAGAAATAGTTTTGTATACTTTTTCAATAATTCCATTCTATATATGGGTATTTTTCATTTATAGTAACACGTGCAAACGATTACATTCAATTGTCTCTCAAACATCTGTTGATAGAACTTAAAAGCGCCAAGCAAACATTCTCGAGCTGTTTCTCTAACTACATCATGTATCGGCGCAAACACATTTCGCGGAATTTCGAAGGCATTAGGTTCAAAGCCTACACTTACTAGATAATCAAACTGTCAATTCCGTTCCGAAAGATTGGACATTATCGCCCCGTTCAAATTCATTTCCATAGATAATGACGAGTAAAACCAGTAGCTGGAGTCCTAAAAAGCGGGACTTTTATATAAACAATATGGCCTCCGAGGAAAACGTTTCCTCTTATCTTTACTGTTTCGTCGGAGACGGTTGTTTCGTTCAATAAATTGAAGAATTTCTTTCCGAGAGATATAATGACCTCGGCTGGTAACCTGACTAATTGACAGTTTTTTATAGCGTTCCCGAAGAAATAGTAGAACCATTATGTATATATATATATCCTCCCTTTTCGTCTTCGGTTTATGTACTCGATGAGTTTATGGCGAAATTCATGAAAAAACTCCATTAGCCGGTGAATCGATAAAACCTCAAGTGGGCTCTCGTAACAAACTGGATACCTTATGATGATAATCTTCATTAAAATCACTATTCGTTGAAGCTGGAGAACGAAGACTTTCGCGATTCATAGGTTATGAGGAAAGATGCGAAAGATTATGGTTTTCAATGCTTTCGTTGTTTCATTACACAGATGAGATATTATTATTGAACCACTTCGGCTTCTAAAATTCACAACAAATTTATGTTATATCACATCAGCATTGACAGTGTTTGGTTAGACAAGTTGGACATCTTGAGGCGTTGATACACAAATCTCTTTCGCCCTCAACTTCCGAAGGTGTCAACGAAACACATGCATCAAATGTCAATGAAAAATACGCCCATATAATAAGTATATTTTATTGTTTATCCAAAATTTTCAATATATTGTCAAATTGTCCACAGTTGATCAAATAAAGGGTAGCTTGAGGATTTCATTAAGTTGAACATTCAACGAAAGGGAATTTTTATTACGAAATTTTCCTGGCTTTTCCATCTATAGATTCGATGCCTTCAATGCTCCAACTGTTGCAATAAGCAAAGTCTGTGAGTTATATGGAAAACTAACTTGTATACTGGAAAAAAATGCTTAACTGTTTCGAAAAGGTTTGTAGATTTATGTGAAGTTAGCCTGCAATAACTTATGCTTCTTCCTGCCTACACTGACTGTTGGTTATTATAACGCCTACGAGATAAGTGCTCCCTCAATGTTAAACGATTTGATAGCCTACATCTGAAAGTCTTCACTAAGATAGTTCTGGCGACGCTTTCTCTTGTATGGTTCGTATGCAGGATGCTAAGCAACTGTGGCGCTGTCGCCGTAATACTCAAAATTATTCAAAATAGCATAGGGACAAGAATGGGACCTTGAAGTATACCCGCGTTCGTTGAAGAGGTGTTTCGAAAAAATTCTAAAAATACTAGCTTGGACAAAGATTGCTCATCGGTTAGTTGAAAAATTCCTAGCTTTCCAAAGTGCATCTAAGTAGACCATAGGGGATCAACTTTTTCAACAGTAGCAATTCAAACGATATCACAAAGTAAGATAATAAATATCAAGATCTACACCCCTGGATGCTACGTACTTTTATATTGCTTATATTCAAAGATGATTCATAGAGCCTTGCTAAATCGGCATTGATCTATGGCTAAAATCGAATAGAGAAGGTGAATTTTGCTTATAGAGCAATCTTTCTCGTATTCGTTTCGGGATGGCGCCTCGGCCTCCCCAAGCGAGCTGTTCATTGAAATGTAAAACCAATAAGCCAGCTCGAAGTCCACAGCACAAGTCCCAAGAATATTATTCAGCCGGAGATTTAGATGTAAGATATAATTAACAGACGGCGGTGCGATCTCATTTCCAATACAAACTAATTCGCCGTTTCATCCGCGAACAGAGCGAGCCAAACGAACGTACTTGCAGTGTTGCCAAGTGTCTCAAAAAGAAATTATAGCTCTCTGTAACCAAAATCTTGTTTTAAAAGAATTTATTGAAATATTCGAAGAAAAATAAAATTTTTTAGTACTTTTGTTCACCATCACACTCAATTCTGTTAAAATTTTAAAATTAGTGTCAAAATATTACAGACTCTAGATTTTCATGACTGAGGGGATAATGCCTCATCTGCTATGCTGTTTATGAGAAAACCGTCCACTCAAAATGAAACATTTTGGTTGATGGTTTTTCCAATCCATTCAAGCAGTTCAAGATCGACCAGTAAAATTCAGCAACACCCTCATTAGGTGAATACCAAAGAGTAATAAATTGGCAGATCATTTCACTTTTGGGTTTTGTTTTAGTTAACATAATTACAGCAAATTCAAAGTTACATGCTTTCAACTAATGATATGAATTATTTTGGTTCTACTTCAGGAAGATTCCACTCCATTATGGAGATAATTTCAAGAACCTTGTTCTTCGAAATTTCAATCTCTAAAGTAGTGAAATCTCCTGAAAAATCGTGAGAATCGGCATCGCCGCCTACATAGAGGGCGAGTTAAGCGCGTCCACGTATCTCGACTTGTATCTTCGTATATTTAAATGTTGGTGCACCGCGTGAGAGAGCCCGACCAAGAAGTCCGAGGCAAGAGGGCAAGACCACACAAGTAACTCGCGAGCCGAGGCACAAATCATCCTTCGAAGGAAACGAAACAGGTTTGCCGTTTTATTTGAAGCGGACTACTGAAATATGCATATTTCAGTATCGCGGATCTATGTTTCATAATATACGTAAGGGCACGTCGATTTCAGACGTTTCGGACTTTTTACAACGTCGGATTGGAATGTCATTCTTTTATCCGTCTGTTCATCATTGGTGGAATGCCTCTTGGCGCCTGAAGTCCATTCGTAACTGTTATGTGGTATCGGGAATTTAGATTCCCGCTTGGGAAAATTCAATATTAACAAAATCAAAGAGAACTAAAGAAGAAGATAGAGATAATTCACTCAACAATCTTGAATATGCTATTGATTACAATAGTCTCCTCTTTCTATGCACAATTCGGTGGTATAGTTGGCCGATTAATCCGTATATAAATTGAATTATAACTTTTTGTTGTTCCAAATGAATGGTCGTTGGTTTCAGTGAAAAAGTAATCTCTTCTCTGTAATTTGCTACGATTAGCCAAGTTGTTAAATAGCAAATTATAGGAGTATTAATGAGATAATATATAGGTACGATAATATAGAATGTGTTGGGAAGTATGTATATAACTAATATACTTAATAAGAATCTATTACAGAAGTTAGTTGCGTGTGTCATGTAGGTATGTTATTTTAGTATGGAATTGTTCACTCCAGTTCAACATTATTTACTATTAGCTTTTTGATAATGAAAATAAAAGAAACAGTCAATGGAACATCAACAAACTAAGGGTTTTTCAATATTTGTATATTGACGAAATCTTTTACATAATATCAGTCAATATGGAGTATAAGATCCACTTTTTCAAAAACAAGAATTTCGATTTGAATCAAAGTCAACTCCAATTCAACCTAGCATGCTCACGTATATACCAAATATGTTTTTCGAAAGCTAAGTTTTCTATTTCTTACAAACACAGCTTTTGCTGCTGTAAATCTCAAGTTTATCATTGGAGTACTACTCTCTTGCTTGGAGCTCTCTGCACCTACTTGACTCAATTGAAAGAAGAATAGTATACAGTGTAGTAGATGACCCATATTTAAATGCTCGACTTCATTTACTCGAAAATCGGTTGCCGATTTATATGGCTATAGCGGTAGATGTTCTGAAGCTATTATTCCACCAGGAGCAATGTTTCCATTATTCCACCAAGAGCATTGTCTCCATGATTCCACCAGGAGCATTGTCTCCAATATTCCACCAGGGGTATTGTCTCCATGATTCCACCAGGAGCATTGTCTCCATGATTCCACCAGGAGCATTGCCTCCATGATTCCACCAGGAGCATTGCCTCCATGATTCCACCAGGAACATTGTCGGCAATATTCTACCAGGGGTATTGTATCCATTATTCCACCAGGTGTATTGTCGACATTATTCCACTAGGAGTATTGTCTACACTATTCCACCAGAAAAACACTTCAAGACATACACATTTGATGTACACCTCTCAACAACAGAAAGTCAATCTATCAGAAAATATTTCTGAACCAAACCTCCAACTTATGGAACGATCAACCTCCTAAGTGTTTACGGTTTGCTACGACTTAAAGCAGTTCAAATCCAGCATAGACCGTTACTTTTGGAAATCATTTCGAATCAGTTAAGAAACGTTTTGATATTTTTTCAATTTTCCGAGAATTTTTTATAAAAAGTATCAAACTAAAGTTTCTTTTTATTCAATGCCTATAAAGTAATAAACATACAACGCGTAAATGATTGCAAAATAGAATTGCATTTCAATTCATTTTTTTATATATTCTCAATGCATTTCAGATTGGTTGCTAAAGTAAGTTTTCGTATTTTATTTCCTTCTGATATTTCATTCAAAAAATCGAACATCTACAACATATTTCCTTGTATCGCAGCCTATTTCCTAAGTACTCTACAGTCTAGTAACTGCATCGTTGAATATAAACTATAACTGCACCGTTGAATATTTTTAAACTTTTTTTTATTTAACATAGAACACCTTCGATTACTCAAGGAAAAAAATTTCATTTAAATGGCCGTCTTGGTTAACTTGACAGTCCATCCCTTTCACCCAATTTGCAGTACATTTTCGATTATTTGTGGCTGTATTTGACAAATAGTCTGACGAATGTTTCCCTTCAGTTCGTCAATGATTTGTAGATCGTTAAAGTAATAACGTTTCTCAATATATCCCCACAAAAAAAAGTCCAACAGCGATAAATCACAACTGCGTGATTTATGTCTCCAAAACGACTGATAACACAGTTATCAAAAGTGAGTGTGTAAAAGATCAATAGTTTCACAGGTAATGTTACATGTTAATCCATTCTGCTGGAACTAGAGCTCGTCCAAGTAGAAATCGTCTAATAATGAGACAGCATGTCGCTGTAGCTCACACTTTACTGTATAACGCTGTAATCATCTCATTTTTCATAACTCGCGGCGGCCATTTAAATGATATTGTATTCTATAAACAATTGGAATGTGTATCTACTTCCTTAAATAAAGCAAAAATATTCAACGGTATAGTTTTAATAGCATTTCAGATGGCCCAGCCTATATTTATCGACGCGTAGAGTATCAAATACTATCAAAAAACAACATATAGTTCTTCGAACCTGATGATAACGAGAATTAACGAAATCGGTTAGAAAGTAATTCGTCCGACGAGTTAATTCGATAGGAAGTTGTAACAAAGGCGATTCTCGAAATTACCGACATAAAATCGGGATTTACTCGGCAAGTAACGAGCGAAAAAAAGTAATAACCCCTATGAAAGACGGCAGAAATCTTGCATCCAATCATAAAAATTCGTTTTATGCAGACGTTTCTCATTCAATCTTGAAACTAAAAACGGATTTAGAGTATCCTACACCATCAAAATAAAATTTTATTCGTCTGGCAGCCCACATATTCTTCGAATCTCTCTATAAAAATAATAAAAATCTGACTGCAGACGGATCCATCCTTTCTTTTTCCAACTAACTTCAATGGTACCGCCCGGTATTATTTAACATTTCAACACCAGTTAAGTACTGTATTATCACTCTTCTTGAATATATATGCATTTGTGTTAAAAGGTGAAGCAGGCCTTGGAATTACTGAAGCCGAACAGTTGAACTGACGAGAATCAGTCGCCTGGCTCACTGGATCCTTATCTCTACGGTAGCGTCTAGATACCTCACTACCTTAATGTAAAATTGCTGTCTTTAGTTCGATCGCTAACCGCTAGATAGCCACCCGTGAGTCTGTAGATTGCGACCTGAAATGCTGCTCCCGAGGTGAACTTTGATGTTTCACATTTTTCATGACAAAGATCGTTCGTTCTTGAATGTATACGGGGGACAATTTTAATTGGGGTAATTTAATATATTGAATTCACTACGAGCGACCACTTTGTTGTCAAATAACAATGTTTTGAATGGAAATGTGAGAAATCCATCCATGTTCTGTAATGAGAAAATAATATCGTAGTCTATAACCCTTTTCCAAGTGAAGCACAATAATTATTAACTGAAGAAGTAAGATAAAATAAAAGAAGGTTTATGGAAAATGGTTTTAAAAAGTGTTTTTCATTAATTCGCATAGTCCACCAACATTATCTGTCTGATGGAAAATTTGGGTGATGAATTGTTGCCCTTTTCTTCACTGGCATTTCATAGGTGCAACCAGGCAAAAATCGCAGTCTTTCTTTTTTTCAGCTTAGGCTAAATCGAAGGTAATTTTCTATCTTTTAGCTCATCATCATCAGTACCTATATTTGAATAAGATTTGCAACTTAAATGTAGACCCCCATGATATCCTGGCCTCCTATCTGATATTTTGTCTTCACAAAATGCATCAGTTTCAACTGAAATCATCACAATTTAGTGGTACTTAGATTTAACAAACACTAACAAGTAGGTACTCAGAAGTTCTGTGCTAATTACACCAGAAACATATGGAACACCCAGGTACTGCTTCAGAAATTATGTTAGGTAATAACCTAAAAATAGCAGAAGAACGTGAAATGTGTCAGTTGATAGGTACTTCACAAAAAATCCCGCAAACTGATAATGCATACCTTTAAATAAGTCGTTTCATCTAAAATTCAAGCACTAATCGATTATGATTATTCGAGTAGTGATTTTACAATATAAAAGTAAGTTATAGGAGAGGAAATTTCGTTTATAACCAACAAATAGTGGCCGACAGGTGCGACAACATCAAACAAAAAATTTGTAAAACTGATGATGTAGACTCTAAAATATGACAGTTAGTCTGACAAACAAGAGGTAGGTAATCGATCATTTCAATAGTGGTTACAGGGTTTAAGAGGTAGATATACATAATAATAGAAGATACATATTTGATGTCCAATTACGAGACTTGAGAAAATAAGCCAAATAAAAGGCTCCCTGCAAATTTAGATAACCTAACACTCTCTTGTCAATTCGAATCATTTAATGAGCGAATACTCCCAAGTCTCACCAAATTAGAACGAGACGAAATTCCGAACAGAGCGCAGAGAGAGAATCGTTTAACTCTATTTGTTTTATAAATTAAATTCTGTGAAATCGCCGCGACGGGGATCATTAAGAAGGCAACCAACCTGGCAGGCAGGCAGGCAATCTTTAAAAATAAAATTATCCCAGCCCAGCGTGCTGACTAGTGGCGCCATCTGACCACGCCCCTTTCGCACTCTGTCCCACTCGTTTCGAACTCGGATTTTTCGTCTTTGTTCGATAATATTATAGAATTCTAACAGATATGGACTAGCTGAAATTGATATTGAATAGGGATAGGTTCAATATTGAAAAAATAGTGGTTTTTGACATTTACCTCAATGATGATAATCTACCGAGTTATTTATCATTGGTATAAAACACATGCTACTTTTATGTTGCACATTTCACGTATATAATGAGGTTTTCTCTATAATTTACAGTCTGGTGGTTTTAAAATGGAGATTTAATTTACCACCTACCAACATTGATTAAAAATTACAATTATTTGCTACTATGGTTACTATAGAGCTTGGAAGAGTTAAATAGGAATATACCTCTTGATAAAGTTTTTAAAGGATTAGTGGAACTAAAAAACTAGAGCGTCGTGGGGCACTTGGTTGAAACGAGGTGTTTTCACTTTATATTACATAAGTATGCAGCAGAAACAATTTAATAAACTAACAAGGTTTGGGAGTGATCAAATGAAAAACAAAATAAAATGATTTGTATTAGAATTTATATATTACTTGGAGAGCTAGTGGCAATTATATAAATAATAGGAATGACGAACAACTCTCCTAAATATATGTATTATTAGTCATAGTTACGAAGGATCTTACTAATTCTGAGATAAATTTATGTATATATATATATATATATATATATATATATATATATATATATATATATATATATATATATATATATATATATATATAAACTCTTGATAATTATTAGCAATAACAGGCTGGTTAAATCTTGAAAAACTCGATTTTAATAAAAAATTTGACGTTCCACTATGATATTCGTAATTGAAATTTCTTTGACATTTATTGATTTAAAAAATTGAAAAAAACAGGGCTGCTTAGTATATGCTATTCAGTTCAATATTAACATTCAAAATTGTTATCACTAGATGGTAAGGGAAACCAAAGAAACCCTCACCTACGCAATGTTTGAAAATAATAATAAAAGGGTACTATTTATCTAACAACAAAGAAATGAGTCATGGGAAAACATTAAAGAAGTGGAGTAGAATTATCGGTATAGACGCTTATATGGAAGCAGCCGTTGACACGTGTTTCGGACTCTTTGGTCCTCATCAGAACGGCGTAGCCAAGTATTGGATTGAAAATTTGAAGATGAAAAAAGTACAACAAACAAAATCCTTAGATACGGAAGATAATCACACAATTGTGGTTTATTGTCTGAACTCTCCGGTATGGGAGATTTGGTCAAACTTTGCCACGGAGGCGATTAATGCTATCCGCGAGATCTAAGAACGAGTAAATAAACAATAACAATGAAATTAGTTGCTGGAAAATATTAAATAGGTAGAGCAAAATTATCGGAATAGTTCGTTTATATGAAAGTAGCCGTTTTCAATGAAATTTTTAATTTATTTAGAATTTCAAATCTTTTAAAAAGGGGTACTTACAGTTATAACAAAGTTTAAAACCCTCAGCTTAAGTTTAGGATCATTGCCATATTTTCAGCTTGCAATATTTAATTATTTATTCGAATAGTTGTTGCCTGTGATCTATTTTTAAACTCTTGATAATTATTAGCAATAACAGGCTGGTTGAATCTTGAAAAACTCGATTTTAATAAAAAATTTGACGTTCCACTATGATATTCGTATCTAAGGATTTTGTTTGTTGTACTTTTTTCATCTTCAAATTTTCAATCCAATACTTGGCTACGCCGTTCTGATGAGGACCAAAGAGTCCGAAACACGTGTCAACGGCTGCTTCCATATAAGCGTCTATACCGATAATTCTACTCCACTTCTTTAATGTTTTCCCATGACTCATTTCTTTGTTGTTAGATAAATAGTACCCTTTTATTATTATTTTCAAACATTGCGTAGGTGAGGGTTTCTTTGGTTTCCCTTACCATCTAGTGATAACAATTTTGAATGTTAATATTGAACTGAATAGCATATACTAAGCAGCCCTGTTTTTTTCAATTTTTTAAATCAATAAATGTCAAAGAAATTTCAATTACGAATATCATAGTGGAACGTCAAATTTTTTATTAAAATCGAGTTTTTCAAGATTCAACCAGCCTGTTATTGCTAATAATTATCAAGAGTTTAAAAATAGATCACAGGCAAAAACTATTCGAATAAATATATATATATATATATATATATATATATATATATTAAATATATATATAATATATATATATATATATATATATAAATATATATAAATTAATTTATATATATATATATATATATATAATAATATATAATATATATATATATATATATATATATATATATATATATATATATATATATATATATATATATATATATATATAGTATGAAGTACTATGAAGTACATTCATTTTTAAATATGTAGATGATATAATATGTTCGATTCCTTCCGACTGTTGTCAAATAACCTTAGATTTATTTAATTCTTTTAATGATCTTGTTCAGTTTACCCTTGAAAAAGAAAATCAGCAAAGTGTTCCATTTTTGGACACGAAAGTCATAGGAACGGACAATAATAAAATAATTCTGGATTGGTATCAGAAGTCAACCGCATCAGGAAGGTTTTTGAATTATTTTTCAAACCACCCTAAAAATCAGAAATTCAATACGGTCATCGCTATGAAAAAAACGTGTCATACATATATGCGATGAGCAGTTCAAATAAGATAATTTAAGAAAACTTTTTCTCATATTTCATAATAACGGCTACCCTAAAAATATTTTAAATAAATTAATCTATAATTCTGGTTTTTATGACGGACCGACAGAGGAGACAGATAACGCGATTTTTAAGTATAAAAGATTGCCTTTTGTAAGAGGTTTGACGGATTTGGTTATACCTCTCTTCAAGGATTTTCCGGCGCTTAAGATCGCTAAATATAATTTAGTTAGGAGTTCTATGCTCTTTTCAAATGTAAAGGACCCAACACCAGTGGATTTCGAGAGTAATGTAGTACATAAAATACCTTGTTTGGGATGTCAGGGTTGTTACATTGGACAAACTGCCCAGTGGCTTAAACAGAGAATCACACAGCATAGGAGTGATTGTCGGTTGGGTAAAAATTCTTGTGCTGTAGTGGATCATCATATAAAAACAGGCCATACCTTTGATTATAATAATGTCAGTGTTTCGAAAATAGAGTCTAATTATGGAAACCGTTTATTCCTGGAAATGTGTTGCATAAAGAAGGAAAAAAAACACTATTAATTTTAAGTCCGATACAGGTCAGTTAAGCAGCATTTACAGTAATATTTTAAATTTGGCTATTTTATACCCTGATTGTACAGTCGAAATTAAAATGTCGTCGTAAACTTTTTTGTTTCATTTAGTTTGAAAATGAATTAATAAAACCACCACATATTTCTGTTATCTCTATGAGAATGAAAAAAATTAGACCAGTTGTTAGGGAGATTTGTTCCCTTTGTGTGATCAGTACTGTTTAACATGTTGATGTGATGCCTTGTGTATTTGAATTTTACTCTTAAACTGTAAGATGTTTGCGATTTTTGTATTCTGGTGTTATTTTTGTTTTATTTTCAATCTTAACAGTGGACTCCTGATGACGTCAATAAAGTTTGACGAAATATTGAGTAGCTAGGAAAAGTAGAAATTTCTTTTATATATAACAGACAGCACACCCGATAAACCTCCTTACTATTTATATATATATATATATATATATATATATATATATATATATATATATATATATATATATATATATATATATATATGCGCTTATGCCGTTTGCGTAGAAAGGATCGGCTTTGTTATGCATGCATTACGGTTTCTCATTTTCAGGCCTAGATTCCCATTCACATAGTGTAACGTGAGATGAGGAACTTCGTTCTTAAATAATTGATTCAAAAAGTGACATCCAAGTTTTATATATTTATCCTGACTTATGTTCATCATATTAAATTTCAATGATTCAGTGCCCCTTGGTTACGTGTAATCTGAGAAAAAAAACTATTATCAATATTCAATTAAAAAGACCTCAACCAAATCGCTATAGTAATTTATCTCAATATTGTGAATATTTTTGTTATAAATAGTTTTCATTTAAAAAAAAAACTTCTTCGGAGATAATTCAGCAGTGTAAATAGATATTTTCTACAAGTTATCTATGATGAAAGTTCTGTCACAGAGCGAACTGTTTGATTTAGTGTTGGTAAAACTGTACTCACGATATCTCAAGTACAGAAAAAACGGTTAGGCATAGAATAACTTTCTCCAATATTTTACTCTACCCAAAAATCCCGAATATCGATGACTCCAGCTCTGTTCTTTCGGCGTCCATTTAATGTCAATTAATATCTCCCATCCTTTTCTTCGCAGTTTTTATTATCAATTATAATCGTAATTTCGTATATGTGCGCACCTCCATACGCGGTACTTTTTTCTTTTTTCCGCTCGCTATTTTATAACCCTTTAATTAATTTTATTGTTTTTTGATTGTGAATTGTGTATATTTTTAACGCACATAAACTCTCTGCGCCGCTCACAGAGCAAAATCATAATTTCAAATTGGATTAGTTATTTTTTTTATCAGTTCGTTGATCTGGGAGTGACGCTATTAAACGTTGGGTTTTTAGGAATTTCAACTTTTTAAGTTGCGGTCGTAAAAGCGAAATTTTGATGTGGAATCGCGGAAAAATAGATATAATTTATAGCGAGTCAGTGACATTTAACGAATTCTAGTACTGGTATGATAAAAAAAATGATAATTATTTAGAACTATTTCGAAATAACTGGAAAACCTTAGCTTTATGTAACCAGCTGAAAAAAATCGTATGTGTTGGTGAAACTGTGACTTTTTTTGCATGATATTGAAATGGTACCTGTATATGTAGATATAGTATATATATATATATATATATATATATATATATATATATATATATATATATATATATATATATAAGTAAGAATTATTCGTGTTAAACGGAAAACACGCCCGTGGTTATAAAATTAAGTGAACTAGAACATTTTGAACAATTACCGTCTGGGGTAGATGTTGATATTTCGATGCTTCGTGAACTCTTATAACCAGCTCCGCTAGGAGGTTTGTTTGATTAGTTTCAAATAACACGGGCGTGTTTTCCGTTTAACACGAATAATTCTTACTTATATTCATTTGCCATTGCGATAAAATTCGGGGCGATTGCTGCCTGTATATATATATATATATATATATATATATATATATATATATATATATATATACATATATATATATATATATATATATATATATATATATATATATATATATATATATATATATATATATATATATATATATATATATATATATATATATTTATTATAATTGGTGATTAATTATACCTTCTTTCGAGCTCCTACAAAATTAAAATTTACAAACTGAGATACATGAACTTATAACATACTATAAGATAACAATTGTTGAATTCTCGCGAGAAATACAAAATATGGAGTCCAAATTTCGTGTACAATGTCATTTTTCTTGTGGCTATCTAAATTCAATAGTCTAAGTGCTCATGATAGAGAGAAGTAGCTTTATTGTCATATCAAATTACAAAACTTTATAGACAAAGCACATATAATGAATCACAAATAAAATTTGACAATAATAACTAACCAATCAAAACTTACTTTCAATAGTTGAACAAAACAAGAATCTATTGAAATAAAAGCTTCATTATTTCGTTTCACTGATGGACATGATATATATATATATATATATATATATATATATATATATATATATATATATATATATATATATATATATATATATATATATATATATATATATATATATATATATATATATATATATATATATATATATATCATGTCCATCAGTGAAACAAAATAATGAAGCCAATTATTGCATTTTACAATACAGTAAAACGAAGGGATTAAAATAAATAAATTATAAATTAAGTGGAGGCACATTCGCTCAACAATAAAGTTAACTTCAGAAATTAATCGAGCCCATTTAGGAAAACTATTTAATTTTCTTGTGAATACAACCGTTAACCTTTTCTGTTGAATCGATCGATACGAGCAGGTCGAATTAGATTAAAGTAAACCACTACCAACGCTGGATAAAAAATGCGAATATAAAATACCATATAAAGGATATTCCTGAAATTAAATGGATGGAAAAGACCGTGGAGTGAATGAGTGGTTTAATGAGACGAAGAAAAGTCATAAAAATAATTACTTAGACGTTTATTTATCGAGAATCGACTTCGGGAAAGGGATCACACACCGACAAAGCGATTTATTATCCCTATCTTCATTAACTGGGCCCGTATTGGTGTCACTGGAATTTTCGAATTTGCTGCAAATTGGCCCATTGAAATATCAAAATTTCCCCTCATATCTTGAGGGAATATTGGTAGAAATCTAGTTGGATTGGAAAAATTTCATTAAACAAAACCGAATTTGGTTACTATGCTTACAACTATGAATTGTGCATAAGATGTTGGAATTTGACGTCCGAAAATTCAACGATCATAGAACTGCGATTTTGCTCATATATTGAAATTCTATCGGTTCCTAAATAGTTTTGTAAAATTCATTGAAAATCTATAATATGAGGTAATTTTATTATTTAGATATACTAGAAAAGTTCCATGGAACAAAATTTAAAATGGTTACCATGGTTACAACTATGAATTCTACTCAAGATGTCGTAGTTTGCCATATTTCACTTCAGTCTTCATAGAACTGTGATATGAAGATCATGAAATTACTTCAGACCATAAACAGTTTCTAAAATTTTCTATTCATGGAATACAAGAAATATCTAGATATTTAGTTAGCCTGGAAAATTTTCATTGAATAAAACTGAAAATTTTTATATGGTTACGACTACGATATGTTGTGAAAAAGATGTCTTCTTGACAACTTTCAAGTCAACGTTCATTGAAGTGTGATTTTTTGAATACTGGATGTCCAAGAAAATCTACATTTGACTAAGTTGAATTAAAATTTTAAATTATGATGATAGTTTTCAAAAATTCACAACCAACTGGAAGATGATATTGCTTAAATTAAGAAATAATAATCTTGTACGTAATCAAGTTTTTAAATTAAGAGCTTTTTCGTTGTTCCGCCAGGAGTTCATGAGCTTTAAAGCTTAATTGAATAGTGTCTCAATTTAAGCTTTAAACTCTTGTCCTTATTGAACGAATAACGAAAAAAAATCAGAACAAGCGTAGAACACTTTCAAAATGCCTTTAGAATGATGGTTAATGAATTACACTTGGGAAAAAAACTCAAATGCACATTCAAGGATCTCGTTTTGACTTATACTTAGTAAAACAAAACCGTTCTTATGAAAGCCTTTACTATCAATACTCAATTTTCAATCTGAAATAGTTTTATCATGTTAGCTTGAATTAAATCATTCTGATCATGAAATATGATAGTACATTAATCTTTTAAGAACGATATAACGAAAACTCATAATAACCTATAGCATTGCACACCGGAAAACAAAAAGTTATTGTATGAAAATATTGGAGCATATTGGTCTGGATGTAACTGACTTCATTTCACTTTTGCACCTAAAATGCCATTTTTTTCGTCAACTAGAAGAAATTGGAAACTGCAAATGAAAAATTTATGACACTACCTTAGCAAAAGGATAAAATAACTTATAATTATAAAAATGAATTAAAGTGTTACATACCAGAAAATCAACTGCTCTTTCTTTCAACTGAAATGAAACATAGTTTAGTATGCGATTTCAAAAAATTTATTTTGAAAGTTTATATTAAGTAAAACCATGCAGATATAATAAATAACCATGAATTTATTTTGAGTTTTCAAAACTGTAATATTGTCCATATTTCAATTCTAATTTTTAAAGATTCAATTTTTGGTATAGGTTTTTATGTTTGCAATATTTCCTTGAAGTTCTTGAAGTAATTAGTTAAAGATATACCGAATATACATAAATATTAAGTGCATTCGATAGGATATTAACAGATATAAAGTGCATTGAATACTTGAAAATAGTTGAAGCGACTTAGATTAGTGGAATACAAAAATAACGAATCTAATTTCCAATATTTAGTACTTCTTTATACTGTTCGGAAATATTATCATACTTAAGAGAAAAGTTAGAGTAATATTCTTCCGAAGATATTACTTCCCGCAAATTTCAATTGTTTAACTATAGCAGCTGGCAACAGAGGAATTTTTGTAGGCATTTCCTATAAAACACATACTTAGAATTAACCTCAGTGAACCAATAAATTCAATAATTAATATAAGTATTCAATTTTAATTTTATTAATTTTATATCTTCGTCATAAGTATTTAACCTCAAAGTACCTTTATCCTCCTCAGTTCCCAGGTATCATATGTGATACTACGGTTGGAAATTATTTCCCGCGAGCGCTACGTCGTTTTGAGACTTGTTCCTGGGCGTATCATATACGATATATTACTGCCAGGCACGAATAATCGAAGCGCCGTCGTAAAAATTATCCTAACCTCACTTTTGTTCATATTTTTTTAGTGTATTTCATACAACATGAGTGCTCCCCAAAAGGAGCTTACAAAAACTAGTAAGTAATGAATTTTTAAATTACATTTTATTTGATGTCAGTCATGTTAAGGTTTAGGAACAGGTGTAATGTATTTGTGTAATGAAAGATTAGATATTGTACTGATGCCGGGGTCATTGTATCCGAGTATCATAGGTGATACTGTGGGTGTAATGGTATATTTAGATAATTATTTTGTAAATAGATATTTGTTTGGTTTAGTTTTTCATTTTGCTTATTTTGATGGCAAGGGCATAGGCGGAACTATATAGACATACTATTCAGGGTGGCTCTTGAGAGTAGGGTTGAATTAAGGTTAAAATTCGTTTGTTGTTTACTTCAATCCAAAAATGTTATCAACATTTATTCTAGGGCAGTCTCTCACACAATGTGAACTAGAGGAAATTGCCTTGAACATAAACTTGGATGAATCGGATCTAGATGACGATGTCTTGGCTAATTCCAGCGAGGACGAAGACGAGGCAGTTTTGCATCCAAGGAATGATGTTCCAGATCCAGAAGCTGATGCAGATAGTGACTCGTCTGAAGACAATGTGCCCCTTATAAATTTTGTAACCTCTACAAAAAGAAGATGGCTTCGTGTTGACTTTCATGTCCCGCCTAGACAATTTGACTGTATCCGGGAAGTTAGAGAAGTCAAAAAGCCAATTGACTATTTCAATCGATACCTTGGCGATAGTTTTTTTGAATCATTGGCTACATGTACCAACATGCGAGAAGTTCTTGTTACCGGGAAATCATTAGATACTGATGCAAAAGAAATGAAAGTGTTCTTTGCTTGCTGCATCATTATTAGCATTAACAACTTGCCTAGGTTAAAAATGTTCTGGCAGAGAGATTCCCGCGTACCTATTGTTTCAGACAATATGTCTCGCAATCGGTTTTATGCATTACGAAATCGCCTAAAGATAGTTGATGATAATATTGTGAGTAAAGAACAGAAAGAATTCGACAGGTTTTGGAAGATACGACCGATGTTAGATATGATCCAAAAGGCTTGCAGAGAAAACTTCCGTCCACAAGATATATCGATCGACGAACAAATGGTACCATTTCATGGAAAGGTAGCCATGAAACAGTACGTGCGTGGTAAACCGAATCCTGTTGGTCTAAAAAACTTTGTAATGTCCACTCCGGGAGGAATACCTCTAGACTTTTATTTGTATGAAGGCAAAGGACATACCATAGAGTCTGCTTTGATTCCCACACCGGAAAAACTAGATATTGGTGGTCGAATGGTCCTAAAATTGACAGATACATTACCGCAAGGAACATCAGTGTACACAGATAGGTACTTTACGTCAATTCCGCTTATCGACACACTTCTTTTGCGTTCTATTAGATTGGCTGGAACTATTATGAAGAACCACATCCCCAAGGAAATTACTTTTAAAAAGGACAATGAGCTCAAAAAAGCTGGGAGAGGCTCCTTTGATGTCCTAATCAGGGAAGATGAAAAGATGTGTGCCATAAAATGGTTTGATTCAAGACCAGTTCATTTTGCGTCTTCTGTGTGTGGAGCAGAACCTGTAGGCTATTGCACACGGTGGTCTAAAGCTGAACGTAAATATATTGAAGTGAATCAACCTGCAGTTGTGAAGAGTTATAACATCAACATGGGTGGCGTAGATTTGCTCGACCGAGTTATTGGTAATTATTCGATGCGCACAAGAACTAAGAAATGGACAATTCGAGCTATCTTCCATTTTTTCGATTTTGTCTGTGCAGCTAATTGGCTTGAATATCGTGAGGATGCTGTTGACGCAAACATGCAGCGCAAAGAGATATTAGATTATTTTAATTTCAAATTTTCTATTGCGCGGGAGTTGCTTGCTGCTTGTACGTTGAATGATAGTGACAGCTCTGCTTATGATTCAGAGAATGGTGACGACGAGGGTGACGATGATGTGCGCCCTCGAAAAAGAAGGCGAATAAGATCAGTTCCAGATCGGAGCTCTAGAAGAAAAAATGCCAAACATATGCCAGTAAATATGGCTGAAGAGCAAAAAACACGTTCAAAGTGTAGGTATCCTGGGTGTAAAATGTTAACTTTTGTGAAGTGTAAAACGTGCAATGTTTTCCTCTGTTTTTCAACAAGTAGAAACGAAAACTAAATTTCACGAAAATTTGTACTTTTAAGAAGGAATTGGTTCTATGTTTTGTATAATCTAAGCGATTGTTTCTTTGTGTTTAAAAAGCAGTATTTTCACATATTTTGAATAAAATAAATTATTTAACGTTCATGTTTATTTGTGGTTCTTCAGTTCCAAAGTATCATATATGATACCTTACTTTTTGAAAAAAATATTGAAAAAAAAATTATTTTGTCTATTGTGAGGTGTTCTATAACTTCTAAACAACTGAAACAAATCCATGGCAAATTTGTAGGACTTCCAATCCAAAGTTGGGAATGAGGAGGTTATATGTTAGGTTGATACATTAATTCTAATAATTTGACGCCATTTTATCAATAATTTTTTTTTTAAATTTAACCTCCGATAAACAGTCGATAGAATGTTTCAAAAAGGTTAGCTTATGCAGTTAAATTATAATAATATATTTTATAATTTCTTTTTTGATAATGGTTAATAACAAAAATTTACACGTTTATTAGAAAAAATTCGCATCATAACGCACGTTTCGGGTGCTGAGTGCAAATCGATTCCATTCTTCTCAAAGATAATTTCGAATATAACAGCCTAACTTACATCGGAAATTCGATTAAAAAACTCAACTAACTTTCATCTAAGCACAGCATCAACATTGCCTACTGTACCGGAAATAACTCACGAAATTATATAAAAATAAAAAATTATATGTTAAAAAAAAAAATAATCAATCAAAAGTGTATAAAATCAAATTGTAGTAATTTTGTTAATTTTTACATAGGTAGAACTTTCGGAAGCTTTCAGGCCAGAAATTCAGAATATAAACGTAGCTTTGTTAATCAAAAGTCGGATTCACATTATGCAAAACTATTTAATTGAAAAAAAACATTCAATTTAGACATCAAAATAATATTGCTGAAAAACAGGGGGTTTCACGCCTTCTATTGAAAAGCTAAATTGATCATACTACAAGCCCCCTTTTCAATCTTTTCAAAATTATGGAACCACCTGTCTAGCAGTTTCAAATGGGATTCCCTCTCTTACTAATTATTTGTAAATTTTTGTATTCGCCCTTTCTACCAAATTTGTTATTTTTCATTTCTTGTATTAAATATATCCGAGAAATGTAATCATTCTACACATAGCATCTGAAGAAGTTTCACCGTAATGTGCGTCATCATGCGTATTTTATCTAAAAAACGTGTAAATTGTTGTTATTATAACCACTGTTTTAATATAGTTTACAAATCGAAACGCTCTTATTTCGATGTTTCTTTAAAGAAACATGAATTCGGTTGATTTGCCACAGGGGTCTAGATAGTCTTAGGGGCGGGTTGGGGTACTGCGCCGCAGAGAATATCGCCTAGGCGACAATTTCTCTCGGGTAAATAAAGTGATGCAGGCGAAATTTTTTTGGGGTACTATTTTGGTAAGGTGAAGTGGGGTAAGTGTGTTTTCGGGGTAAGTGTGTAAGCGCCAAATAATTCTCATTCCGATAACATACTGGTGTGGCTATCTATAAAACAGTATCTAAAGGTTCATAATAGACCATTGCAAGCTACAGCCGAAGTTAAGATAATTGCTATATTGGCGGGAAAAGCTAATATTTCATAATCTCTCACCATACACAGTGCATGTAGTTGGTAGACGTTTACTCATCGTGTGACATCATAGTTCCAAGTGAGTTTTTTGAAGTTTTTTTACTACAAATATGGTAAGAAACAGTTCAATTTCAACCTACAGTCGTTATTTTTATTTTAGATTAAGCGTTTATTATTATTTTGTACTAGTACACACTTGTCCTACTAAAATTCTACTCTGTGGAAGTGTGTATCAATTCAGCTAGATAAGTGTGTACTAATAGTGAACATGAGAAAGCGGAAAAACAAAATGATGAACCTGGAACATCCAGCCATGTAGAACGAGATATCGGTTTTGGAATTGTGAAACCAGATAACGGGACTTCATTTGAAGAGCTGCTTCTGGAAATGGTGAAACAACACAGAGGAAAAGAAGACAAGAAACCTAGAAGAAAAATCGCGGGTGGAGCTGAAATTATAACTGCTCCAGAGGTAATTAAACGTTTACTGGAAAACCCAATTAAGATGACAGTGAAAAAAAGTAAAGTCTCTAACGTAGTCAGTGAATCAGAAACATCATCAGATGAAGAAGTAGTTTGTGAAGATCAGAGTGATGATGATATTGACGAAGAATTTAGAGACCAGGAAGAATTGATCACATTTATGGATGAACTAAACAAAGAAAATTCAGATGTAGATGTTAGTGATTGGATATTGGTAGTATTCATGTTATTGTCAACAACAAAAAAAGACGAAGAGGTAGAAGTAAAATTTTTAAGAAAAGTTCATTCGTTAGATCCAAATGCTACAAATTCTTTCATCTGGGCTGACCCTGAGGAATGTGCTTTCATTGGATCTCAAGATATTATTATGGTTCTTCCAAAGACAGTTGTTAGTTCATAAGTAATATAACTCGATTTATTCAAATATGTTACTTTACCTTTAGGATATATTCATGTTTTTCCTTCACTTTTAGTTATTCAGTTAATGTCCATTTCTTGTTAAAAAGTTTGTAATTTGAAGAGTTTGTAAGATAAAAATTTTTTTTTGCACCAGTCGAAAAATAAAATATCGCAGTTTTACACACTTGCCCCAGACTTCTACATTTCTTGATATGTGCATTGCATTTGGCTTGCATACACACTTTCCCCGTTTCACAGGAGAAGTGTGTACTATGGGCATAGAAATATATATAATATAGAAATAAATACGAAAATGTGTCTATATCAAAGTTATATTATGAGGATTTGTAGGCAATACCCATAACTATATTATGCCAAAATTTGAAATCTGCAACTCTAGTGCTTTGTTTAAAAATATGGTATATATACGAACTTTCCAAATATTGCTACACACTTACCCCACCTTACCTTACCTATTATTTTGCCAAGAAATTATTTTTGCCATCTCTTTGGAGTTTTCTTTAGTATACGTGTGTTACTAACCCAAATTAAGTCAAATAACCGGTAAATTTTTAAAATCAGATTTGACAGTAGAAAATATATATTAACAGAATTTAAAAAAAAACATTATCCATCTATCAGATAATATTCTAATAAAAAAAAACCTAATATTTGTTTGAATTCGAAAATGCATCAGGCATAAGGCACAATGAGTTACTCATTACCGTTGGGCATTACCGGCACTTCAAGCCCCAAGTTTCTTCAAAATAAAAATTAGCGGCGCGGCTGCTTCATAATTATTATTTCATATTTCTGAATATATTTTTAGTCGTTTAAATATTATTTTATTGATGTATATTTTTGTTTTTACTTTCTACGGGTTTAACTATTTAAGTTTTTTAATCCTCCAGGGGGGGGGTGCAAGGGGACAGTACCCCCCTGGAAGAAAAAAATCACAACAGTTAAATTCGTAGAAAGAAAAAACAAAAATTGTAATGGGTAATGGGTTAATGGGTTAATGGGTACTGTCCCCCTGTACCCCCCTTATCTACGCTGGTGATCTTCCAAGGATTCAGATACAAGACGTCCGGTGAAACATCCAACCTCCGACGAAAAATAAACGACGAAAACTTCCGTTAGAAAGAAAATTCCACCACATGTTACTTGCGCCAGCGATCATTCCGTGGATGTTCCCGACCGCCAGATCTCGGTTCCGATAAATTTCGTTCTTCAGGTATAAAAACTCGGTATGTTACACAGGTGAAATTCGAAGTCTGGTGACGACAAGTGACCGAGTTCCGATCATAAATAATTTTCAACAATGTCGGATTGCGTTAAGGAGACAAGGGCGGTCTATTTGGAGACGGAGAAGTCCAGCTGTTTTACAGAATTTCGAGTATTTGTCGGTTGGGGCTTAAACGTACGACCGAGATGTTTTATGCATTAATATATGTCCTTACTTGACTTTTTAGGTTTTATATTCACTGCATATAACTATTAATTTTCTGTTCATAATTATATGGAAAGTATTTCGATCAGTATGTTAGAAATCTCTTCTTATTGAACATATGTAGGGTTGCCACCACCTAAATTGCCGATGCCGGACAAAAATTTTGAAAACCGCGGACATTTCTGTGAAATTTTGTTTTTCCCCGAAAACCCCGTAAAAAAATTTTTTTTTAATAAAATAAAACATCGTTTATATTTAAATTTTTTCATTTATTTAAACTTTAAACCGCTTGTTTGCCATTTAAACAGAACAACAAAAAAAAAATAAAATTCTATTATACACAGTTTACAATTTTCTCTTTTTTTTTGATACCATCAAATAAAAAACAACTCATGACGATAATTTTTGGTAGATCAAAAATCATATAGACGAGATTCTACATTGCAGGTAATAGCAAACTATAGAATATGTCATCTAGTTCGGTTATATAGGTTAGGTACCCAAAAGTCTAAATTATTTATTAACTATAAATCAAAAGTAAGTAAAAAATTTTAGTTTCAACGAGATCAAGTTCTTTTTACTTATTCAACTTAACTTGGAATTTTTCAGACTTGCCCATTTTTCCCAAAATGTCTTTATTTTTCATCATGAATTTGTGAAAGTTGGAGCGACTCAAGTCTTTAAAATTAGACTTTATTTTGATCAGAGAAGAAAGCGTATGTGTATTTAGCAAGTTTCTCTCCTTCCTCCATTACTGCGACCCTAGCGAAAAAACTCACTGCACATTCGCATTGTAAGCTGGTATACAAAAATATTACTATGTAATTGTGAGCAGTTTAGAATATAGATGTAACGAAAAAATTCGGCCAGCACTGGTTTGCATTTAATAGCTCATCTTCGTCACTGGCAATCAAGCTTCACACACCCGGACACAAAATTTGTCCGGGTTTTACCCGGACATATTTGGAAAGCCCCGTCCGGACGACCCCCGGACGCCACCTTAACTAGGACAAATCTGGGAGCACCCGGACGGATGGTAACCTAAACATATGCAATATTATCAAAAATAATTATCTTATATTAGTATTTTCTTAAAATACAAACTACAGTCTAATAATTATTAGCACGTTCATATTCGTACGTTACACTCCAAACACTTGGCGAATGGAAGATAGGCCTAAAACTTTGTCCGACATGAGAGACACGACAGCTTTCACATCAGTTGTATATTGCTGTTATTTTATTACCTGGTAAAGAATTAAGTGTTTCAGTAGAAGTTGAGGATAGCGATGAAGAAGTCAGTTAATTACCACTGTTCGTATAGATAATGATAATCAAAGATCAAAATGAATAATCGAAGGAAACAAATTATTTCATATCTTTAATTTTTGTTCATAAAAAAGTATGATTTCAACATTTTCTGATGAAAGCTTTTGTGACACAACTTCATTTGGATGAATTTGATTTGAGAATAAACAATGATCCAACAAACTTTATAAGATAAAATTGATAATAAAATATTGAATTACACAAATTCAAAAAAAAATATATTAATTTCAGTTTTATAACCGTTCCTTGATTTTTTTCTCATTTAATTACTCTCGAATGATTTTTCAATTAATTACTTTCAAACGATCTTAATTCATCTCATTGAGCCTGCTCTTCGATGTATTATTATAGCGAAAGAAATTTCGTTCTAACCTTTTTTAAATATTTAACATACTAGATATATATATGTATACATATATACATATATATATATATATATATATATATATATATATATATATATATATATATATATATATATATATATATATATATATATTATATATATATATATATATATATATATATATATATATATATATATATATATATATTTATATATTCAGTAACTCCAGGTTTCATGTCTGTTGATCATGCATATGCAATAAAATTTCCTTTTGAACAATTTTTTTATCAGGAACGATTCAATACTTGAGATAAACAGATGCAAATGAATATTATTTCTTTAAACATATTCAAAATTAAAACTGTCAGACTTTCAACTAAATTACAAATATTTTGGATTAATTAGTAAGTAACAATAAACCAAGTACGCGAAAACTATGAAGGTGAATCTCAAGTTTTTCAGGCCAATTAAAATCAATTTAAAAAAAATTGCCCAACATTTCGTGCGATGTAATTGTCAGTACCTATATTTATTTAAGATCCATGGAATGTTTGGACAACCAAGTGAATAACATGTGTAAAATAGGAAATTATTTAGTTCTTCAATTGATTTTCGAGTATAATCTTCATGGATTTCTGAGTTGCAACATTGAATCTCCATGCCATATCAAAAAATATTTCTAGGGCAAAGTTTTCTGACTCTAATATAAATTTAAAAAAATGGAGTGTACTCCAGTAATGAGTCAGCTTTTTTTTAAATATTTTTCAATATTTTATTAACTAATTACTCAATAATTTTGTCTATTGTGCACAAATATGAGTAGAACTGCATATAAATAAATAAACTACACTTTAAAATCAAAACACAAATTGACGGTTAGGTTGCGTTGTATGTGTTGTATCGTATCTACATGCATCAACTGTTGACGGTATATACCCCAATATATGCGGCTTAAACTCCAACAATAATTTTAATAGCAAAATATAAAATATATATGCAATTAATCCAATTTACATGCATACATACATATAGATACATGAAATAACAGACAGCGGTTCGTTAATTCCATTAATGATAATAATAATAATAATAATAAAAATAAAATAAACCGCATCTACGTGTTTTTCAAATTCTTCTTCTTCTTTATGCATGGTCATTCAAATTAGATTTTTATATCTTTCAATATTTCATATACTTCAATCACTCAACAATTTTTTTTTATTGTGCACAAATCGCTACATATAAATACCTATATATCATGCATACTGTTGCCGGTATACCCTAATATATGCGGCGGTATACTAATAATCTCGAAGTGAAAGGTGCGCATAGTACGTTGCGCAGTGGAACGTAACATATCACTTTTAGTTAACGCTCGATTTTACTCCTCATAGAATTCTGATACCGCGGGCTGAATATGAATAGTATATTGTTTTAGGAGTAAAAGTGATACTTTTTGTGGCGAGTGTAAATGTTTGTCGGCTGAACGCAGTGGGGCCGGCAATTTTAGACGAGCCGCAAAAAGTGCTTTTCTCCGAATAAAACATGCGATTTTTTTCGCAAATGGTGTTCAAGCGATATAATTAAGATAATATTTTTAAAAAGGATAAGATGTAAAAAAACGTAAAGGTAGATTGCTTTGCTTACTGGTTTTGTAGGTGTCAAGGCAACACAAATTTGACAATTCTACAAAATAATTGTCAGAAACATTTAAAGTCACTTATCTACGCATAACAGGACTGTGCGTTTTTGGTAAGAACCCGAGTATCAAGAAATAACTTGTTGTAGTAAAATATATTTAATTTTTCTTATAGATTACATTATGTCGGATTCGAAACCCAATTGTACGCCGCCCGACGTTCTTGAAATTGCCGTGAGGGTACAAAAAAGTGTACTTTTTTATACGCTCACGGCCGGACAAAAAAGTAAAAACAAAATGACGTCTGTGAAATCAAACTTCAACATTGAGAACTGAAGTTAAAAAAGTCGTCATTTTTTGACGTTTGCGGGAAAAAATCGTTTTTTTAAGGACTCCTGAAAATCGATATTTGGAGGCTCCGTAGCGAAGAGGTTATAGGTAGCGCTATGCCGTCTTCGTTGACGGAGTTGGTGGGTTCGATTTCCACCGTGTTCCTGGGTGTTTGTATGCGTCCGATTTAAGTGGTTCCCCTCATTTAGTAAATTGATGGCTAAATGTCCAAGTTGACGAAGCCAAAATTGTACGGAGGTCGGGCGCGTGTGAGAGGGCACACGTCCCACCCCTTTAAAAAAAAAAATCGATATTTATATTTTAACAATAAAAACCACACTAAAATTCACAATCAAGTTGGATAATTTTTCATCAAATTTTATAATAAATACGATAAACATATTTCCCTTGTCTCCAATTTTTGAACTCCATGCGTGAGCCATGTTCGTCTGTTACCACCCGACCTTATACGGTCCTCGAAATTATTATTGTGTCATCCAATTTTGTCATCGTAATTAACTTTATTTCAAGTTCACGCAAAATCATCCGTCGATCATCTACCGAAGTTATCAGTTAAACGGCTATTTTTGCTCTCAATACAGATAGATAATGACGGTATTCGGCGGTCTCAAAAGTAACGATATCTGAGCTATTAATTATACTAGCCAATTAATTCTGGATGATTGACATAAATCCACTGGTGAGAAATACAAACATCTAATAAGATAAACAAGCGACACATTATCTGCCTTGTTTGTTAATTTTAATTTCGATTAATTAGTTACTGTTGAATGTATATACCGAGAAAGGGGGTGATAACGTTAATGCCATGTAGTTATTTTTGTACATCTCGATTTCCACATCCGAGGTTGCTGATTTCCAGACTATTAGAAATCGATTTTATTAGTTTATTCACGCACCTGCCTCTTCCGATTTACTTAAAGCGAATCACAACTACACATTAAAGTTTAAACAAATCGCGAATGTTCATTTGAATATGATATCCAAAAAATTAAGGGGCTAAATAGGCTTCCCAATATCAGTAGCATAGGGATATATTGAAGAATATATATATATATATATATATATATATATATATATATATATATATATATATATATATATTATATATATATATATATATATATATATATATATATATATATATATATATATATTATATATATATATATATATATATATATATATATATTTTTATATTTTTATATTTTTATATATATATATATATATATATATATATATATATATATATATATATATATATAAGGTTGCAATAAATCACGTTTTTTTTTGAAAAAATCAAAAAATCTGATTTTTTCGATTTAATCGCGATTTTATGAATTTATACCGATTTTTTCCTTAAATATGGCAATAATGAATTACAAAATTACTTATTTTCATTATTTTCTCTTTATTAGTCCGTAAATATTTGTTGTCTAGATTAACAGTTAGAAAATCTCCTCGACGACATACACAATACACAAAATAACTTGTATTGATTCATAAGTAAATTGCAAATTTTAAGGGGCGGCAAATTTTAAGGGGCGGCAAATTTAGTTCATAAATAATTTCTTATTTCGATTTACAAATTGAAAAAAAAATTATTATACACACACAAAATACGAATTTCGAAAATTGGAAAAAAATAGAAATATAGTCCTATATACAGTGCTAAATAATAAATATTTCAACATCTCTACATAAATAATTGCTAAACACTTTATTGATTATACATTATTGATCATGAATTTTTAGAATATCGCAATAGCGATTTGATATTTTAGTCGAAATTCAGTTATTTTTACATATTTCTTCACTGATAACTGCTATAATTTTTTCTCCATGTACCTAATAATTATGAGATCTTACGGAACTCAATCTTGATATAGGTAATATCGATGGTCTAATCACGACTGCAGCAGCAAGTTTGTAAATTGCCAAATTCAATTTCAGAAAGTTATTGCTAATAATTATCAAGAGATTATATATATATATATATATATATATATATATATATATATATATATATATATATATATATATATATATATATATATATATATATATATATATATATATATATATATATATATATATATATATATATATATATATATATATATATATATATTTTTATATATATATATATATATATATATATATATATATATATATATATATATATATATATATATATATATATATATATATATATATATATATAAGGTTGCAATAAATCACGTTTTTTTTGAAAAAATCAAAAAATCTGATTTTTTCGATTTAATCGCGATTTTATGAATTTATACCGATTTTTTCCTTAAATATGGCAATAATGAATTACAAATTTACTTATTTTCATTATTTTCTCTTTATTAGTCCGTAAATATTTGTTGTCTAGATTAACAGTTAGAAAATCTCCTCGGCGACATACACAATACACAAAATAACTTGTATTGATTCATAAGTAAATTGCGTGTTTCTATACTGTCCTGTTAAATCGTTGTATGTTTTCAAAAGAAAGCTCAAATGTCTCGAAATGGTGGTAGCAAAAAAGACCCTATTTGGCAATATTTTAATAAAAAATCTTTTTTTTTTAAATAGGGGATGATGAGACACAGGCGAGTATTCGATTGTGTTCCATCATCTACCCCTATGGATTCCTAAGCAAGTACATTACCCATCAGATTATAGTATACGAAATTGCAACTATAGACATTCACAACACCCATGTCCTATCCAGGATTCGAACCCGGTACCGTCTGTGTCCTAAAAAATTTCCCAACCATCTGGACAACAGATGGTTGATGAAAAATCTCTCAACACTTATATGAAGTATGTAAACACAATTTTGAATAAACCATAGGTATTCTTTTTTTCTAATTTCCTGATGGGTAATTTGCATCGTCGACTTTTTTTTTCATAGCAATTTATAATTTAATATAAATCCCGATTAAAATTCGAAATATCAGTTAATTCAAATTTTCATGTGAATCATTAGATTTAAATCGTCACAACTTTGTATATATTTAAAGAAAATGTTCTTTGTATTTTACTTTGAAGCTTTAAAGACAATAATTTATATGTAAATATATATATATATATATATATATATATATATATATATATATTTATATATATATATATATATATATATATATATATATATAATCTCTTGATAATTATTAGCAATAACAGGCTTGTTGAATCTTAAAAAACTCGATTTTATTTAAAAGTTGATAATGCCACGAGTGGCAAAACGTCAACTTTTTAATAAAATCGAGTTTTTTAAGATTCAACAAGCCTGTTATTGCTAATAATTATCAAGAGATTAGAAATAGTTCACAGGCAACAACAATTCGAATGAATAATATTATATATATATATATATATAAATATATATATATATAATATAATATATATATATATATATATATATATATATATATATATATATATATATATATATATATATATATATATATATATATATATATATATATAAATATATATATATATATATTTATATATATAAAAAGATATATATATATATATATATATATTATATATATATATATATATATATATATATATATATATATATATAATATATATATATATATATATATATATATATATATAAATATATAGATATATATATATATTAATTTCCATCTTTTACAGTGATGAGAATCTCGATGTATTATACACATGAAAATCATTGTTAATCCTATTAAGGGAAAAAACGAAATATTTGTTATTTTCAAAACGAATGAACACTTATCTATCACTTCTTTAAATAAACAATAACAAAATATATTTCTCCATACTCCATACGTTAATATATTCTCCATTTATTGGATGATATTTTTCAGTTTTATTTCCCATTTTTTTATTGACCTATATTATAAACTGATGATGATCATCAAGCTCGAACATTAGAACAATTCATGCAACTATTCAAGATAGTTCATTACATATTGATTTTATCAATTTATCGTTTTCAATCTATGAATGGAAACTTAGTTTTCACACAGTTAATCCTGATTTGTGCTAAAACCAAATTGAAGTTTAAAATGTACTACAATGTATTACCAGTATTATACAGAAAGATAATTTGGAATATATTCGCGACAAACTAAATCGAATTGAGAAATCTTTTCATCATATCCTGCATGAATAATTAAATCCAAAAAATCATAAACGCCAACACAGCTTTTAATTAATTAGGAGAAGGGAGAGTTAAACTTCCCGAATTATTCGAACCTTTTTCGTGACTGAAAATTAATAAATAAAAAAAAAACTAAAGGCAGGTCGGTTAAATTAAAAATAGGCGCCATATACTCATTTTAAATTCAAAAAGTTACATCTTGGCCCAGCTAACTATATAAAGACAGGCACCAAAGGCAGTGGTTAAATACAATTAAGGGAACATAATTCATCGTTTAATAGGTTTTCTTCGGGTCTACCATCTTCTGTCTCCTATATCTCTGCCTCGAATGAGTGAGTTGGAAAGTAGACAGATGAATAGATGGAGGCTTACGGATTTATACAAATGTAAATATTAGTTTGGGGGCTAATTCGCTTCAAATTGAAAAAAGATGAATGGTTATTGTTTCCTGGGCGAGAGAATCCTTTCAGAAATGAACGCTATTAGGCTGCAAGCGCTCAGTAATGAATAAGAGAATTTAGTCATTTTGATAGCATATTTTTATGAACTTTACAATTTGAAATCTTCTATCAACCTACTCTAAACATACAGAATATCAACTGCACTTAGGCAGATAATATGGAATGGCACCGACTATCGTTTCGATCTTATGAGGTATCATCAGTGTTGCTCACAGCGTCGAAAACAAAAGATTTTCGTTTTGTTCCCAAATATATCAGGAATTACAGTTTCAACGAACTCCTTCTCGTATTGAGTAGGTAACTAAAACTGTTACAAAATTAATCTGAGTTTGTGTGTTAAAATTCACGTTAAACTTGAATATTTTTTCTTTGAATTTCATATTTTACTACTTTCAATTTATTGTATTAAATTTTATATTTTAGGCGAGTATTTCACTCTTACTCAAAGCAATTATTAATGCTTAGTCAAAGGAACTTTTCCAATTGAAAATTTGGCCTCACGAAATAATATTTCCTTTTAAAACACTTACTTAATATTCTGTAGATAAAAAAATTTGCTTCATGCGTTTTACGAGAGTTCAAATATTTCAAAATTGTTTGAATATGAGATGAAGTAAACTCTAAAATTTTAAATAGTTGATGGAATCCGTCGTTACTACGTGATAATTTAACACGATGAACAAAAACAAAACTTGAATTTACTACGTTTACTATCATGAAAAATACTTTGAAAAATATAACACTGTGATTGTTATTTTGTTCACTAGACCATCATCGGGCAGATTGAGTTAAGAACTGAATAAATAATCATAGACTTGCTCTTACGGCTGGGAAAGAATTATTGCAGGTACCTAAATAAACAAGAGGAACACATTTCAAGAAGGGCTGATAGAAGTGGATTTCCCAAATTGGTACAATCAAATGTTATTAGAAAAACCATTATTGTTTTAATACACTATCAAGTCAATCTGGTCGTTCAGCAAGATATCTTTTGCATTATGATTGAGTTCAAAAATTTTTAATGATTCTAAGTAAGTAACTTTGGTTCCTTTCGGTAATTTGTGCATAATTTGAAAATTATCTATTTGTGGAAACGGGTGGTGGTTTTCACGGCAATGATTTGAAAACGTTGAATCCGTTTTAAGTTTCAAAAGAGATTTTTGGTGTTCTTTAAATCTTGCCTTGAACGATCGACCAGTCTGACCTATATACACTCCTTTACATACAGGACAAATCAACCTATAAACTCCAGAACTATCAAATTTTGAAGTTATATCTTTGGCATTGAATAAAAATCCTGAGAGTTTTGTCTGAGGTGTTATATTTTTCGATGTATTTTTGTGATAATAAACGCAGTAAATTCACGTTTTGTTTTTGCCAATCTAAAAATTTCAATAAGTTCACTACTACAAAATACAGTATACTGTACTGTATCTTTTGTAGTATTGTATGCAGTATTGTACTTTAAATTTGCTTTGGAGAAAAATGGAATTTATACAGAGCATTTTTGTCATATATTGTAATTTTTCAAACGACAATGTTTTGGGGACAATTAATACATTGTCCCCAAAACATTGTTGTCACATATCATAATTTTTCTTAGTTACCTACCTACCCATATTGTTTCATAGCTTTCAAATATTCAGAGAGACCTATTTTTCGTTCATCATTCATTTTAGTGTTACATTTAACTTTGTCTAAAGTACCCACGGAATGATAACCGATCAAAAATCAGATGAAAGCCTGGATTAACACTAGACCCGAAAAGGTGCTACGAGACAACGAATCCGTCACCCCAGTACAGCAACCTTTCGCATACTCCAATACCCAAATACATGCGTCGCTTTAAAACCGGCCTCTTCACAAAAGGGTTGACGACACAAGACAACTTTAGACAACTGACATCTCGAAGAAAATCAAATCGGCGTAAGTTCAGTCTGTCGTGGTAATTTCCCGTCGAAGCCGGCCGTGAACCATACAAAGAGGTGGAATAAGGTCCAGAATGGAACCTGAACGGCGCCTTTGGATTTCCGACCCGCTGAGCCAAAAATCGAGCGGCCTACAAAAAATGTGTACCGTGCTCGTACGGTACGGTATAGGAGGATGAGCATATTCGTGCTTCACTTGTCAACGAATTCCTGTCGATATTTGACGGGCAAGGTTGCCGATTTCTATCAGATCGCATGCATATTTCTTACACTTCTGGTGGGTGCTTTGTTGCATTGAATTCATCGTCGGTATTTATAAGTCAAGTCTGCACATAAGTTTGGCTGATCTGGTAAATATTTTCATTTGTTAATATCGCGATTGTGCGAATTCCCTATTTCGTTTGACAAATATATACGAGGCATTTTTTAAATTCATATAAAAATTTTCATTAAAACTTCATCTTGTTAAGCGATAGTGAGCACTATATAATGTACAGCGCCAACTATCCAATAGAAAAAAATAATCTAAATTTCATTCAATCAACGGATGCAGACCCGGAAGAAAAGTAAATCTTCTATTGAAAGTGGTTATTTGTATATATGAATGTATGACATCGCTAAACTCCAAAACCATTCAAACGATTTGAACCAAATTTGGTTCCTTTGAAGCATTTTCTATGGGGAAGGTTTTTATGTAATTTTACTTCAACTTTCTCCTAAATGGCACAGCAGCTTATCAATTTTTATACCATTCAACCGATCGCCATGAAAATTTCTTCTCCATTCAATCAGACTGAGCCAAAGCAATGAATGGGCAGATAGCTGGTTTATATATATATATATATATATATATATATATATATATATATATATATATATATATATATATATATATATATATATATATATTTCAACTGTGTCTCTCTGAGAAATGCATCAAATATTGATTTAAGTTTTTAAAATGATACGATATTTCTGTATTTTATCAACTGAATTATATCAAACAAGAAACAATTTTCGGAGAATCATTGGACATAGAGATATTCTGATGAATAAAATATTTTAATACAAGAATTTTCCAAAATGAATCTTAGTAGTGTCAAAATAATTCCAATTTAGCTGTCATATGTGTTCTCGGATTGGATAATTATTTCATTGAGATATGTTCGAGATTGCTCTTTGACGAGACAAATGATCTAATCACAAATAAAAACGACCTGTGTGTAAAATCCTACTCAGTATAATGATCAGAAGCTTAATTTTCAACGTCAAAATCACGCAAATTATGTCCGAGCATTGGTGGGAAAATAGTATACTACAAAAACGTGAAATGCGTGATTTGAAACTCGATCCTCATACATCCACGAAATTATCCAATAATGAATCGTTTAGCTTTTGAAAAAATTTCAAGTTTTTCCCATGATCCTTCAGTTTGCTTTCTCTCTTTTTTCCACGATAAAATGATAGCCCGAGTACTAGAAGAAATCGAGATGGCCTGGCACGGGTGGTAAGTGGCGCCATCAATCATCTACGTACGAACTACGCCCATGGCTGTCTGCTAAACAAACATATAATTATGTATATAAACCTCTGTTTATCCCGGCCACTATCATTACTACAATACCTGACCACTTCGACCACCTTGCTTCCACGACTCTCTCTCGCTCTCCGCAGATCGCCCAGATAATTCGATTCTATGGTCGGACCCGTCGTCAACTATGGTCTTGCCTTTCGTCGCCCCGTCTGCCAGCCACGCGAAATTTTCTTCGTCGGTTGTGAATGAGATTTTTTTCGTTGAGGTCGGGACGCACCGATCTGAGAGATTTTTTCAATCGGTGTCAGGTACGGTCGTGTTGGAGGTCATGCAAGCATAACTCTCTACAGTTGTACTTATTTTTATACGGATCTCGCATTTTGATTGAATTTTTAGTAATGGAGTAAAATCTGCTCAATTATGATATACTTAATATCATTAATGATATGAAAATTGCCTAGTTTCGCTTTAATTTATATATATTGACCTTGTTTTCATTTTAAAATTGCACATGTGTTTGTGTTTATATTGAAAAAGTTTCACAAATTTTATGTGAAATATTCACATCGATTCAATTTCTGATATTCATTTTAAAATTCTCAATTGAACAATTAATCAGTTTTTGAATATAAAAATACAGTTCATGGTTATGTTTAACACGTACCTATTTGCTGACTATTTCAGTAACTAAAAAATTTGATAAAGAATAACGTTTAAACTTTTAAATAAAACAGACTTAGCTTAAGTTTCATAATATAAAAATATTTGGATACTATATTTAGCAGTAAAGGATAGTGGACATGTTTCGAGTTATGAACTCATTATCAAGACTGACTACAGGAGAGTATTACATGTTATTTTATAAAACAGACAGAAGCAAAGGTGATACCTAAAACACAATTTGTTCGTTTACAAAGGGTAATTTACTATTATGGGCGGAACTTATTTCAAGAAGGTCAAGGCGTTTTCCTTTGTTACCTGAATGCAACAATTGGGTTTTGCTGAAATCAGGGAAATGATTAAATTTTATACAATATTCCGAGAAGCCAGTGGTATTTATATTTTGTGAAATTGACTTTTAATGTTCTTCAACACGAATGTTTATATTCCTTCTTGTTTGTCCAATATAGAAAGCAGGACATTCGTCGCAAAATATTTTGTAAACACCACTGTTTTCTCCGATGTCAGATTTTTCTTTATTATTGACCAAAAAATTACTTCAATTTTCTTTTATTTGTACAAATTGTTTTAACGTTATTTTTCGATAGTCTGTTACAAATTTTGCTACTCAAATTCGGCACATAATTTATTGGACAGTATATTTTTGTTCTTCATTAATAGTTTGCGTCGGCTATATTGAATGCAACAGATTCTTTATTCGTTTTTCCCAATGAGCTTATCGATAAGACTTTCAGCCTAACCGTTATTGGTGGCTAATAATTTAATTTTATAAATATTTTTATATAGTGGAACTTAAGCCAAGTATGTTTTATATTAAAGTTTAAACTTTATTCTTCATCAAATTCTTTAGTTACTGAAATTTTAGTCGCAGATCTTAAATATTTCAGGATACAATCGCCATTCATTAGCGAAAATTATATATTTCGCTTTAATTACGAAACTAATACTTCGTTGACTATCTAAAACATAGAACCGGTGCGGATTTCGTTAATTTCGAGATAATTTCTTTCCTGATTTGCCTAATTCAGATCTGCTTCGAGACGTTTCCTTTCGTAAAATAACCATAAAACAGAAGGAGCCATCCGAATTAATTCCAACCGGCATCACCGCAGGAGGTCATCAAGGGGCTGATGCCCACTATGTGGTTAATTATTTTTATAAGTTGGATATGTCTCCGTAGAACATTATTAAAAAGCGTAGTTTTAGATCGTTCGAGTCTGCTGCTGGCGGAGGAATTCCGAATTAATGCCATTTTGAATGTGCAGCAGGGATGACGAAAATTGAAATGTCGATATGTCGACGTACAGATTATATTTCGACATTTTTTCCTAATTACAAAATCTGGTATTTCGATGGAAAGTTTCATTAGTTAGTTTCATTCATTTGATTAAGTATTAATTAATTCAAACCATATAATTCACATAAAGTAAATTCCACAGAAGAAAACATATTCTTTTTCCGCTGACATGGCGTTTAACTTTCTTACTCACTATATTTAATGGTGATGTTTCTTTAATTCAATCTGTATGTATTTTCTTTCATTTTTTCTTATTGGTATTTCATTATCTTCAAATTTTCTTCAAATGTAGTTCTTTGAGGGTATTAGCAACCCTATCAACTTTGCTTGTAGGTTTTTTCGAATTTTGAGAAAACTTATCAAGCTTATGGGTTACTAGTAGTTAGTTTGTTAAATTTCGTAAAATTTTTTTTCATTCTATGTATCGATGTTTTCAAGATATTGTCACTGTCATCCTTAGATTATAGAGGAAGATGACCTTTCCATAATATTAGAAATAATTTTCGAAAGAGCACTCATACAACTAGATAAAATCTAAAGCCTCGGGGGTGGTTGGCTTATAAGCCAGTTTGAAATCTAGGACCTTTCAGCGGCCAATTATGCCTTCAGGTAAAAGAGACAGGTGAAATTTTGAAATTGCCAGCTATTCCTTAACGAATTTCGAATATATATAAGTATGTATTAGGAAATTGCAGGTGAACTCTCTTTTCAACATAAGTAGAAATTTGCATTTCACTACTGCAAAATGATATCAGATCAACGAACAAATCATCTGGGGTAAGTATAGATACATAATATAGAGGAAAATAAACCGAACACTGCAATTTTTTTCAAATATTTATGAGGGGACTGAAAAAACTAAATTTATATGTTCAAAGTGTTTAAAATGGTGACATTTAATTTTATTTTTTCATTCGACTCCACTTTTTTTCAATCACCAATTTTTTCTACACCCTATTCGGCAAGTACTCCAGTGTGAAACTTGTTTGTTGAAAGAAAGTATTACTTACCTTGCTAGGGAGGTAAGTGGAATACGCTGTGTTTATGAGAGATTTAAAATCCTAGTGGCCATTGACATTGAGAAATGAAGCTCAAATTATATAATTTAAAAATATCTGTTTTTATATGAGAGAAATGAACTAGAAAGAGTTTAATACACAACTAGAGAGGCAAGTGTTCATGATCAGTCTCTTACCTCGTTGCCTGCCCTAGTTCGGGAGCAAACTACGCCCTGACTGGTGTCACTTGCCTTCCTTGTAGTGATAATAACTATATTCTCCTTACCAGGTAAGTACTCTATTATGAAATTGATTTGGGGAAAGAAAATTCACTCACCTCCCTAAGGAGATAAGTTGAATAGTCTGTGTGAATGCCAGATTTAAAATCCTATTGTCAGTTGACAGGACTGATTTCAGTTATAAAATCACAAGAGCATCGAGAAAAATCGCTTATAATTCCAAGTCACGAGACGTATTTTTCGATGTTTTAAGAAAATACGTCGAGTGACGAGGTCAGTATAACGAATATTTTCGTTTTCTCCAGTTGGTATGCGTTACGATTAAATAACGAATAGACAACAATGAAAATATTCACATTTAGACACTAGGTGAAACATCAAAACGATTATACAACGTCGTCAAGGGTATATTCACTTATCAATACACGGTAACTATGCAAAATTCAGGGATAGTATTAGCTTATTCACAAATGAGTTATATAATCGAATAAATTTTCGGGCAGTGTGAGTTGGATTGCTCAAATTATATAATTTAAATTTTTTTTTCATTTGAAACAACTGGAGCAGAAAAAATATAATATACAACTCGAGTGGCAAGTATTCTTGTAAGGTATAATTTGCTCTTCTTGTATATGTCGAAATTCAAACTTTTTTTTAAAATTACCCAGTCGTTGAAGATGAATCCCTGCCTTCTTTCTGAAATTGTTTTTCACATATATATATGCAAATTTAATTGTATAATTAAATTCAGGTAGTCAGATGCTTTGTGCTGATTGAGATTACAGACATGATCGGAAAAAAGTCAATATTTTTATAATAAATAACCGGTGATGAACTATAACAATTTCCGAAAATGTATATAGATTCGAATTATGCCCAATCTGATGAATAACCTGATATAGAAAAGGTGTTAAATTAAATTATAACAATTTTTTAAATGAATTACGGATGTCCTCTTCTCTTTTGAGGAAATAATAATGAAATTCAATTTACATCCTGAATAATTAACCACTGTTTCACATCATAAGAATATCTGACTCAGGTATTAATCTTTAAAAAAGAATTTGTCAAAGTTGATTGATATTCATGGCAAAAACTTGTATACCACAAAAAACTTCTAGAGTATGCCAGGAAATGGAAAAACTCATTATCTGATTGTTGGAATTCTGATTATTAACTTTAGTTTTTTTTTTGTCGAAAGAATGTAATTCATAAAATATTAGTCAATTTGTCATTTGATTTCGAAATAGTGAGCAGTTTTCAGTTTAAAATCGAAATTTAGAGTTAGAGTAGCTAATAAATAGATACTCTCCAATATGTAGAGGTTCCACAAGATTCTGTGTTGGGGTCATTGAAATTATCAAGAGGAAAATGTGTACATAGTATTGAGTCGTCTAAAATTAAGGAAGAAGAGAGAATAATTCACTATACTGAATAAAGAGACGAAAAATACTTCTCACTACTATTTGTCATCATATGATTGTAAAATGAATTCAGTTTTGGAAGTTTCCTCGAAATATAAGATAATATTGAAAATATATGATCACCGTCAAAAAAAAATATCGAAAGAGAAAAAAATCGGAGAACAACAGGGTGCGAAAAATATACTCAAATAACTTTGTTCCTGGCGGGGGTTTCCTGACAGCCCACTTTTTTCTAATGAATATTCACAGAAATTTTCCTCGATTGTGCCCAAT
This sequence comes from Cynegetis impunctata, assembly GCA_030704885.1. Classification (NCBI taxonomy): domain Eukaryota; kingdom Metazoa; phylum Arthropoda; class Insecta; order Coleoptera; family Coccinellidae; genus Cynegetis; species Cynegetis impunctata. The sequence continues at coordinate 468,064 of JARQZK010005082.1, read as the reverse complement.
TTTATAAAAATCTCTTTTGATTGAAAGTGTTAACTTCAGAGTTGTTGTTTCTTACACAGTCAAGATCTGATGATATAATCTCAGAAAAATCGAGACGAATCCTTAAAAATTATATTATCTTTGCACTCATAGTGTCTTTGTTAAATTTTCATAACTTACTCAGATGTTTGTGATTGGGAGTCCGCATCTCATGCTGATAATAAAAGCCACAAGACTATTTAATGCCATGGATATTCTCACAAAATATGGAAAAATACAGGACCTTAAAAAGTCGAACATCAAGAACAGACACTAAAAAGATGACAAAAAATTACAAATAGAATAATTATATTATTTGAGAATTTTAGAAAAAATTTGCTATCGAGTTAATGCTTTCTCGTAATAGAAAAATTATATCTGCATTATGAATAAAATAAATAAATTCCATCAAACAAAACACGTAACGGAATAAAATACTGTTAAAGTTGGAGCATAAAACATAATGGAAAACAGAGAAAAGCCACATAAATCCCTTCTAATTCCCGAATACAGGCCGCGTCAAAAGGAACAGAAAACTTACGAAAACTGTCACAAATGAATTATTTCCCTGTCCAACTTTTAGTTTTAATGTGTTGGCCCGTAATAATTCAACACCCTTTTATGATAATATTCGTGGCTATAAAGACTCAACTTTATTTTCTAAAACATCGTTAGTTAGTTCATTTTATTGCAGTGCCTGAGAAATGATTACTGTTTTCGAAATAATGATCTCTTGACTTGATTTTATAGTGACGGTGTTTCAACTGAAAGAGGGAATAATATTATTCATTAACAAAAATAATTGCGTATTTTGGGCAGACTGTACATTTCATACCAGGTGATTTACATGAATAGCTGTTATTATTCGTTGTTAACAACTTCATTCAAGAACGTCCGAAATAATTGAATATTTCGTACTTTCCTACAGATACAGAGTTAAAGTAGCTATCAAAAGTTCAGATCCTGCATTTTTATATTCATCGTCAAAATTTTTTGGAGTTTATTGAAGCTTACTCCTTAAAAACGATTTTGCTATTCAGCCAGCAGTATGAAAATTTTATGAGGAGTAAAATCGAGCGTTAACTAAAAGTGAAATGTTACGTTTCTTTGCGCAACGTACTATGCGCACCTTCCACTTCGAGATTATTAGTATACCACTGCATATATTAGCGTATACCGGCAAAAGTTGATGCATGTATAGGAATTTATATCTAGTGATACTTATATTTGTGCACAATAAACAAAATTATTAAGTGATTGAAGTAAATGAAATATTGAAAGATAATATATATATATAGATATATATATATATATATATATATATATATATATATATATATATATATATATATATATATATATATATATATATATATATATATATATATATATAGGAGGAGCATACTTGCAAATTGCATTTTGTCCATTTTTACAATTTTTCAGGGGAAGCAAAAAACGATCACGAAGAAACTAATCTTTACCAAAAAAAAACACTTGGTATATTTTAGAGTCATAAATTGTAGAAATATTTAACTCCAACTTTCGTACAAGAAATTCAAAAAACAACTGAAAAAAATCAGAAAAAAGGTTGGACATTATGCACTTTGATTGTCTTCAGTGATCAAAACGCGATCTGAATGTCAGAATTGAAATAAACTAAGAAAACTATGATATTTTTATAAAATTTTACTATTAAAATATCATTTTGAAACAAAATATGTATATCAATATCAAGAACAAAACTTAAAAATTATTTCATGGTAAAAAAAAACTTTTTACACGAAGACGTTGTCATCAGTATCCACACACTCGCATTATTCTGTATCCATCTCTTCCTCTTTATTAGAATCAAACTCATGATTGTTTGCCACAACTTTTTCAGCAAAGACTTCAGTCATCCATTTTAACTCCGGGTCTGTGTTGTACCATTCGTCTCCAGATAACTCAATGAGTAATTTTTTCAAGCTATCAAGTTTTTTTTGTTTTATTGCATGTCCTAGTGGTATTTCGGAAAGTAAATTTGATCCAGACGTTTACGTGGCTTTAGAAGAGTTTGAAACTTTTTTGTGGGATCATCGGATCGATACGAAATTTCAGATTTCATCACAACTACTGAAGACTTACCTCTTTTAAGGATGATTCGTTTACTTGAACTAATTCCTACGACTTTTTTCAACCAATCTGACGCCTTTTTAATATTCACCATTGGCCAGTCAGTTCCAAGTTTTCTAATTTCTCCCACTTTCGAGTAAACTTCTCAATATTTTTCAGGAGTCTTTATAACTGCGAGGCGTCTTAAAATCATTTCCACCCTCCCGAAAATTCTATCCGCACGAAGATAGGAATGGCCACGCATCGGAAATGTTACCACTATTTTATAATCGTTTTTGGAGCTAAGTTATTAAGCCACAACATAAGCATGTTCACAATGAAACTATTTTTATTTTTCCCCCCGCATCCATCGGCAAAGAGACGATGAATTTCTGTATTTGGGGAAAAATTAGTCTTTTCTAAAAAATTTATCAGAGCCGAAGCTATTTCTGTGGCGCCCTTGCATGCCTGATGCTCCATCCATGAATAAAAATCCTAACAAAATGCATTTTGTCCAATGTTTTTGGACAAAATGCATTTTGAATGTACAGTACAATTGGACTTAATTCAGTTTGTTTGTCTAGGTAGTTTATTCTATTTAATTACACAGGGATTCACTGCACTTTGACGGTCCATATGCTTATAAAAAGGTAGAGCTTAACCCAAAGAATGCAGCGCCACCTTTACCTCAAATATAGAAAATATGGACAAAATGCAATTTGCAAGTCTGCTCCTCATATATATATATATAAGGATAAAAAAAACTAATGTGAATGACCATGAATAAGGAAGAAGAAGAAACTGAAAAACACGTGGATGCGGTTTATTTTATTATTATTATTAATTGAATGAACGAACAGCTGTGGGCTATTTAATGTATGTATGATTGATTGCATATATCTTTTATATTTTATATTATATTATTGTTGGAGTTTATGCCGTATATATTAGGGTATAGTACCGGCAACAGTTGATATATATATATATATATATATATATATATATATATATATATATATATATATATATATATATATATATATATATATATATATATGTATAGGAATATATGATACAACATATACAACCGCAACCTAACCGTCAATTTGTGTTTGGATTTTATATTGCAGTTTATTTATTTATATGTAGTGATACTTATATTTGTGCACAATAAAAAAAAATTTAAGTGATTGAAAATAATAAACTATTGGAAGATATAAAAAAAACTAAGCTGAGACATACAGTTTTTTTTCAAATTTGTGAAACGAAGCTCCTCATTGTACGTTAATCTATAGACACTGAGAGAATGGAAGATAGGCCTACAATTGTATCCAACACGACTGACACGATAGCTTTGCTAGACATGCACGTATTAGTATATGCGTATTGTTGTTTTTTATTAATATATGGTCGATTGTCAAAGTGATTCAGTAGAAGTTGAGCATAGCGATGATGAAGCCGGGAAGTACCAGTGTTGTATATAAATCTAAATATATGAGTACTTATAATAGATTTAATTTTTGTTCATGCAAAAAAATTGCGATTTCAATATCAAATTTTCTGATAAAAACTAAGTGCCACTGTTACTAATTCTTTTGGATAAAGTTGCCTTAAGAATTCACAATGATTCAGCCAAATCTATATGAGATTAAAAAAGATTCATTAGGTTGTCTTCGTGCTGGATAGCGATTAAAATATATCTCAGATGCAATATAACAAATGTTATTACTTAGGATAAAGCTTTTTAACATAACATATTTCTTGTACATCAGTTCATCGATATTATGATGGAACGGATTCGACAAACTGTGTCATAGATTACCTCTTCTACTTGAAATACGCATAAAATACGCAAAAAGTAATGTAGTAAAATATAATTTTCATTTTTAAAGACTTACACATCAAAAGCGATCTGATATATATCGTAAGAAAGAAAAGAAAAGAATTCTTTCCAACCAAACTACAGTCAACTATGATTCTCATTTAAAGAATACATCTTCAGGCCATAACTCAAAATTTCCCTTTTCTTAAAATTTTCTCGACGCCACTGGATTATACAGAAAAAAGTGCCTTCAGAATGTAAAAGTTATTATGAAGTAACTTCATAAAAAATCATGATATTTCCACTTGTCTAAAAGTCGAAAATCAAACTTCATAGTTTTTAACTTGAAAACAAAACATGATATAAAATTTTGGTTTTCGCCAGTGAATTGTTACCGAGATACCCCATACAAACATCAAAATTTGCTCATCCTGTATAATTTCATATTTTTGTAATAATTCATAATTAAATGATTTTTTATAGCTTCAAAAAATTTATAAGGATAAAATAAATTGATAATTTAATTATCAATTTATTTTATCCTTTTATAATTTATTTATTTTCCATTTAGTTACTTTGGAACATTGTTAAATTTTCTCATTGTGCCGGCTTCTAAATACATAATATATAGCGAAAAAACTTCATCTCAACCGGGTTTCCTAAGACACCACTCGTCTCTTTCTATTTGGATTTCCGATCATTAACTCCTCAAATATGAAGTGGACAAAATGAGTTATAAATGGCTGAATTTAACAGCGTTAAATATCGTCAAACTCGTACGCAAAATAGTACTGGGAATTGTGGTGATAAAGTTGACAAATAATAGCTGTGTTCACCTCGAGAGATCTTCGCGCAATCTCTCTGGATTAATACGCATTCAATAGCTAGCTGTACATCATTTTCTAGGTGGTCAAATTCGGTACGTTCATCAACAGAAGACCCACAATACAGGTGCGGTCCTCTGTTTGACAAGAACACAAAGACGTCTGGAGCACTTCTTTAAACGGCACAATGGGATGGTTCTGTGTTGAAGAATGGGAGCACTGAATATTATATGCGCTACCGCAGAAGATCAACGATGTTTTTGAACATGCCTAATGCCGGATAAGTACCTAGATCGGGCTTTGTGGAAGCCATAATGAGAGGAGATGGGCGACAATGGATCGGCTCCTTTGTACGGATAATCTAGGGGACAGTTTAACGGGTTTAAAATGGCTCTATCAAACGCGATGGAGAGCGTACCGTGTATGTTTTATTCTGTGGTTCTCATGGTATGGTACTTTCATCGCGATATTTATTTATATACATTAATATATATATATATATATATATATATATATATATATATATATATATATATATATATATAGATATATATATATATATATATATATATATATATATTTATATATATATATATATATATATATATATATATATTTATATATATATATAATATATATATATATATATATATATATATATATATATATATATATATATATATATATATATATATATATATATATAAATATATACTAGGAACTTGGATTTTCTTGGGAATACTGGTTCAAATTGGTACTTAAAAGTCCATTAAAATTTTGTTTATATTATTTTAAACGTTTCGACTAACATATTTAGTCTTCTTCAGCAATTTAGAAATTACTTAAATCTGCGGGAAAACATGAAATTGCATTTTTAAATTAAAAACAGGTGATAATATTGTTTTTTAAGAAGTTACCAAAAAAGGAAATCTTCATTATGACATTTACAATTAACTAGACTTCTCAAAGGACATGAAAAATATATAAAACTTTCTTTACTTAAAAATAGTATAAAATTGTAAGATAAGTTTCATGGGAAACTTCGTTCATTTATCATGTCTTTATTGTAACTAGAGTCAAACTATTCGGTACGCATGTGGTATGCATGTTTTGCGATTTCATTTGTTTATTATTACTATGTGTTTTGATTACAATATTTGAGGACTGTTCTTTTTCTTTTCGTTTAAAAAATTTTCTAAAGTAGGTTGAAATATATTTGGTTTAGATTTTTGATGTCAGTTTTCTCATTAATAGAGTTTGGATTTTTATGTGTACCATATCGAGAAATTCTCTTTTTTTTAAATTTAATTCGGTAGTCAGAATTTTTGTTTCATCGATATTAAATTTGTGTTTTTTTTTCTCTTCGTGATTTGTCAGAGTAGTTCTATTTCTTTTGTCGTAACTGTGGCCATTTAGGCGGTTATGAAGATATTGCGATGTTTGCCCAATATATACACTGGGGCAATTTGTACATGGTATTTCATATATAGTATTGATTTTTTTGTTTTTGGTGTTTCACTTTTAAGTTAGCTAAAAATTTTTGCAGTGTATTATAATTTCTATGACATACCGTGATTTTGTGTTTTTTGAAAAATGACTGAAAACCTTCGAACAGTTGATACCTATATGGTAGTGACATATAATGGTCATTATTTTGACTATTGCTATTGGGTATTATGCTGTGTTGGTTTTCATTCTCACTTTGTTTTTGATTTCTAGATTTTATTATTTAATTTACTAACTTTTCTGGGTAGCTATTTTTGACTAATTTTTTTTTACTTTTTGAATTGCGTTTTTTTTGTACGGTGGATCGCTGAGAATTAATGGTCTGTCAGTTAGTCCGACTATTACTGATTTTTTTGTGACAGGGGATGCTGGGAGTGAAAGTTTAAGTATCTTCCCGACCATGTCTTTTTTGTATACCATTCTGTCATAATAATATTGTTTTCGTGTTTTGGCACACCCTGTACAACATGAAAATATTTTTAAAATGTAGTCCTGCTAGGTCCCTATCTATCCTAAAGAAAAAACTTTTATAAAATCAAATACTTTAGCCATAGTTCTTCGTGTCGAATAATGAGAATAACCCTATGTATATATATATATATATATATATATATACATATATATATATATATATATATATATATATATATATATATATATATATATATATATATATATATATATATATATATATATATATATATATATATATGGGTGTAAATCACATATAGGTACATAACACAAACAGGATTTTGAATTTCTCAGTTAATAATGAAAATCTTAAACTTGAGCTAATACGCCGCATAAGATAGACTATTTCAATCCAAACATCATTAGTTGGAAGTGATCTCCATAGGAGCAAGATATTTCGTAATAATCAGAACATTCCAGGTTTTTTTCCCTCGAAACGCGTTCAACGACCGGAAAGTCACCTTTTTATTATACCGTGTCTGTCGTTTCGCTTTTTTGAAGTGTTTTTAAGTAGTTTCAGGCATCCGTTTGACATTACATAAAACAGATAAACGGCGTCATAGAATCTAATTAGTTCCATCCATCGAACATATTCAGAATCGAAGAATTGATTCATAGTCGCGGCGTTTCGTACGTTTCCACGCCATTCCCTCATCGGAGACGGTGTAAAAAAAGGGACACTGTTCGATTCGCGTGCTTTTCAGTGATAATTCAACGATCGAGCTCATAGAGATACAACGTTTCGACTGTTAAATGCTAATGTATGCAATTTTGGAATTTGTAGAACATCGATAGGTTTTCGATAACGCCCTACTCTGTGCACTTTATCGGACGGTCGATCTGTATCGCGAGCATCGGAACACGCCCGTTGGACATAGCACGGTGTGTTTTCCCTTTAAATCGTTTTTAACACTGTGGATTGTGTAACATGGAAACATAAATTCTGGCAGTCGTTCGGATTTGGTTGTTCGATCTATTTGATTGGTATTTTAACGAATTCATTGAGTCAATTATGGAACGAAAGAAGAAATAAAACGGTTATTTCTCGGAAAAGTTCCCGTGTAGAACATGCGTGACCGTTTTGAATTTCCTGTCGTTTGGACAGGCGATTTTTTAATTGATTTTTGACTATTTTGATGCAGACGGCGAAGCGTGGAGTACCTGTGACAATCACGTAATTTAATTACCTATATACCTACATTCATCATAACCTCAAATAGATGTTTGGAAATAGAAAGCTCCGACATCATATTTTGGCAGAAATATTTCCTACAGTCAGATGAGGATCGGTATTGAAATAATAACAATTTCAACTGATCCCCACATTGCAAAAATAAAAGTTCTTTTTAAATAAACATTTTCAACCCCATAAGTAAGTTTGGGAGGTATGCGGAGGCGGGCAAATCATTGAAAACCACGAAAAAGCATCAACTCTATACATTAAAATAGCGGCGGCAGAAGGAAAGTGTTTAAACCTCCTAAGGTCTTGTTTCCTTCATCAATTGAATATACCTACCGTATTTTAACCCTTCAATACTGCAAGAATAAACTGACCACATTTTCATTCACACAAAGCGGGACAATTGGGATGAAAATAAAATTATAATATAGCTATGAAAGCAGACCAATATTTTTTTAAAAATTTTATTGTATCCATTCATATACCTGTCTATACATATACAAAAATGTGGGTTATTATTATTGCTAACTATAAAAATATTTGTAAATAACAATGATTTGAATATTATGATTTTTAATTAATTTCTCATATTAAAAAATATAAGATTTTCCATAGTCCTATTTTTGATCTGAGTGAGTACTTTGCAAAAGATTCAGATCATTTAGTGTAATGTAGTAAAATTTCTAACATCAATTGGTAAAATTACATTTTATTCTTAGTATAGATTTTAATGTTTTAGATGTTCAACTGCGTTTTCTCAGTTGTACATATTTTATTGATGCTAACTAAAAAACACGTAATGTTGCTGTGTTTGTTCCTGAAAAGGACAGCGCGTACTCTACAATTTTTCAAAATATTTTGATGAGCAGTATTATTCTGTTTGAAATCAAGGAATAACTGTCCATTTTTTTCTGTTTCCGCAGTTGCAGAAAACCAACATTTATTTTTTTTTCATCAGTTACTTATATTTTTACCAATGACACCTCCTCAAATAGATCAATTTTCCAAATATTATTTCTCGGAAAATGGTTACTAGAATATTTTAAAGAATTTGTCACATATTCCCATAAAATTCTCATTTTTCAATATCACCCATTGAAAATTTTTAAAATCCTCGAATTGAACTGCCCATTATTCAATATATTCGAAGCAGTTATTATATGCACTATAGTTATTATTAAATTGTTGTTAAAATGATTTTACATTACATTTAAAATAAGAAATGCGGATATTTTTCAAAAATAAGGACATTTTTGAAAACTATAAAAAGTGGGACTGTCCCGCCAAAATCGGGACGTGTGGTCACTTTATGCAAGAAGTTTCCACATAAAAATGTCGGCGGTAAAAGTAAAAAGTTTTTTCTCCATAAAGCACTTCTCCGACATCAACTCGATCTACGTGAAAGTTTTCAAGCCTCTAACCCAATTTTTTTTACACCTACCGAAGAGCCCTAAAGACAGAACTTTTGATATTTTGTGAATACTTAATACAGGTACACTTTTTCGGTTGAAAATGTTTTGCTTATGCACCCCGAGCTATGTCTTAAGTATAATCTAGTATCTGACTTACAGTATAATCTAGTATCTGACTTACGCTACTATAAGGCCCAGATGCTTAAAAACTAATGGATGAATAATGAACTAATTTTCAATTTTTTTTTATTTACCGAAAAAATACAAATGTATAGAAGAAGCATTACGGTAATGCATGTAAATAATATATAATGCATGATGGTTTAGCAATCAACTTGTGTTTTTGCAATTATAAGTATCAGCCGCTATTAGTACAAAATGCAATTTGATTTGATAAGATGAATACTTAGAAGTCAATCATCCATCCAATTATTCTAATGGCACTTCGAAACATAATTTGAGAGATAGCTGGATTTTTCAAGAATATAAGGATACATTAAAAACCCTTGATAAAATTGTAATGCAATTTGTTCAGATGATGGCATAATATGTTGTGGTTTATACTTAATAAGATAGCTGTTTTTACTCAAGAAGAAATAGTATTATAATTTTTTATGCTCAAATAAATGGCTCTTTCCATTTGCTTCTAATGTCTAGATTAATCGGTATAAGCCGTTTAAAATAACTAGTGAATAATAATTATTCTTCTGTTGAGTTTTGAATGAATTCATAAATAATTGTTAATTAACCAATATGTGAAATATATGTTCTGTATATAATACATATTATACTGTTATTAATTCACGTTCGATACCTGATCATATTCGATTGAAGAAACGTTTTCGACAATCTGTGAAATTTTTGACTTTTTGAGGCAATTTGATAAATTGTTGTCTTAGTTTCACGAGATTTGCAACAAGTATCTGCCTCAACCAGTCAAAATGTATCTTCGAGTTTTTCGTGACTGATGATGTTCAGTTAACGAAACGTTCTAGGCGCTGTGACAATTGTGTTGAAGTATAGAGCAAAATCTGAGTAATTTTTTCCTTATTTTCTCAAGATTTGCAACAAGTGTCGACCTCCAACGGACACAAATGTATCTTAGAGATTTTCCTGGTCGGACTCCCAATACCGAAAGCGAAAACAAACAACGCGGCTCCGTTAAACACGTGAAGGCGTTTTCGTTGATTGGAAATAAAAAGCCCAATTTCCAACGGTGAAAATTAGAAGATCATCCGAA
>JARQZK010005082.1:440000-455000 GCA_030704885.1 Cynegetis impunctata | reverse complement strand
CATGTTTGTTTGTTTCTGTTCATTTCACACTGTCTCTTATATTATGCTAGTTGAATGTTTCTCTTTGTAGTTCGTGTTGTTATTATTTATAATGTTACTTAATTTTGAATCTTGACCACATTCCATGTCTGTGAGTATTTTGTAACTGTTCACCGTTCCAGTTTTGTAATTTTTTGATTTTCTTTTGTAGATCTCTTGAAAAAGTCCACAAAAAACGGACGAAATATCGAGAAATAAAGACTAAGGATATAAATCTTGGTATCTGACCCCTCTCCCGATAAACTTTTCTTTTATAAATTCAATGAAAGGGTCGATAAAAAAAATTTCTTTATAGGTATATATATATATATATATATATATATATATATATATATATATATATATATATATATATATATATATATATATATATATATCTATATATATATACAAGGGCGCACCCAGGATTGAGTTTAGGGGGGGGCTGAATCAAAATTTACCTCCTTAAATTGAAATAGAAAACGCACATTACGATCTTATGGTTAACCGATAGTGACCAATGGGCTCATTTTAAAGTATTAGATGAGCTCATTTTACAATTATTATCTCAGTAATCCCAATTCTTTTGTTACTACATTAAATCTCGGGGGGGGCTGCAGCCCCATGGCTCCCCCCCTGGGTGCGCCACTGTATATATATATATATATATATATATATATATATATATATATATATATATATATATATATATATATATATATATATATATATATATATATATATATATATATATATATATATATATATATATATATATATATATATATATATATATATATATATATATATATATATATTACGTGCTGTTTATTGACGATTATCATCACTATATTCATGAATTATAATTAATACTCTCAATTATCGATCTTTAAAAACAAAGAAGTACTTGTAATACCAAGAAATTGTTGAAAATGAATAATATATATTCCTTTGAATATATGTTTGCCTTAGATTGTCGCGGAATATATAATGAAAATAAAGTAGAAAATCCAATTTAATAATCAAAGATTGAGAAGTTGATATGAGTAATCTTCAATTTTTTAGTGTATTATTGTTTTTTGTTACCAAAACATCTATATGGATAAACATAAATCCAGGAAATCTTAATTACAGAATTTCAAAATAATTCGACATCAGCTGACATCTATCGTTATTTTATTGAAACATTACACAGTTAAACCTCCAAATCAAATTTCGAATAAAACCTTTGGTTTTTTGACTAGATTGATAGCCTGACAGCCACGATTGGTTTTTCGCTACTATATTCACCGGTAAATTACCAATATTTCATTGGGCGTTCAAAACTTCACCACATGCTACGTAGTTTCGAGGTTATGGCGGCGCGAACCCCAGAATTGGTGAAAAGGAACATAATATTTCGTTTAGTTTTTTGTGACAATGTCAACAAGGCTCTCTTAAGCAGATCCTACTGCGACGGTTAATACTTGTGTACATATTTGAACAAGAGGCTTTTGCTTCTGCCGCCATATTTGAACAACGAGCGTTCTTTACACATAAATCAATTTAGAAGTCGATTGGAAATTACTTCAGATCACTTTGTCCATCGCATTATAGCTTCATCAATCTAGCTGATCATTATAAACGGTTCGCGGAAAAAGCCTAGTTTCGTCTTGATTTTCAAATGAAAATGAATCCTATAGTACTTAATAACATTATTCAAAAGGTTGTAACCCTATTAAATACCGTCCACTGGCTAAACCCAATTTAAATTATGAATAAGTAGTAAAAATATAAAAATCCAAAAATCATATTTTTGCAAATTGCATAAAGTTCCGGCCCGCGTACAAGGTTTCAAATGTGCAAATGCATCAGAATAAATATTTTCTGAATTTGCATCCAAGTTTCAAAACTTTTGTAATTCTTTCGAGACCATCTTGCCCGAAAAAATGACCACGAATTAAAAAATTATAAATAAACATGTTTCGGTCAACCTAAAAAAAAAGGTTGCAAAATTTCATAGTTTGTTTTTATCTCTTTCCTGACCCTACATTAAAGTTTGAAAACTCTTGAAATTATTGTCAATTGATTAACTGACTGGCCTATAATTTATAAATTATATGGAGCTTCCTCGGAATAGAAAAAAGATGGTACGATGTGAAAGATAATATTAAAATTGGACGTGATTCATTTCGTTGACAAGATGTGAAGATTTTAGACTTACAGAAAATGTAAAATACTCACAAAACCACACAAATGTTGTCATTTTCTTTTCTGCATTTCTAAATAATACGAACATGAAAATTCATCAAATATAGTGATTTCTATGAAGTTCTACAGACACAACTATGAAAGTTCAGCATATTAATAGGAACAATTTATATCTTCGATATAATTATAAATCATACGTGAGTTATATAATATATATACAGGAGTCCCGAAATTAGACGTCAATATTTCAACCACATATTTTACTTCCAAAAATAGAGATAAAAATTCATATAAACTAGGGCCCCAACTTCTTCGTTTTTAAGATACAGGGTGTTAAAGGTGTTATTTTGTAAATATTTTCGAAACCTGTGAAGATAATTGGATACAATTTGGTACAGTTATGAAACTTTTTACGCTCTATTCAATGTACTTAAGGTTAATATAGCAATATTTTCAGGAGTGGGTAGTGCAGGGTAGTTATTGGCAAAAAATTTGGCCAAAATTTTTTGGTGGTTAATTTTTAGCAATTTTAATTTCAAAATTTGGAAATACGAAGCTTTTTGTAGAAATAAGGTACTCTTCTCATACTTCGTTAGCAGGCAGCATTTTCGAGAAAAATGCATTTGAATATTTCTTTACAGCACTGCCCACTCCTGAAATAATATATTGTAATAATAACTTCTAGTACATTAAATAGAGCGTAGAAAGATTTGTAACTGTGCCAAATTGTATCCAGTTACCTTTACAGGCTTCGAAAATATTTACAGGAAACAACCATCAGGTCTCACCTTTAACACCTTGTATCTTAAAAACGAAGAAGTTGGAGACCCTAGTTTATATGAACTTTTATCTCTATTGTTGGGAGTAGAATATGTGTATATATATATATATATATATATATATATATATATATATATATATATATATATAGATATATAGATATATATATATATATATATATATATATATATATATATATATATATATATATATATATATATATATATATCTCTATATATATATATATATATATATAGAGATATATATATATATATATATATATATATATCTATATACATATATACACATATTCTACTCCCAACAATTAGAGATAAAAGTTCATATAAACTAGGGTCTCCAACTATAATATATATATAAATATATATATATATATATATATATATATATATATAATATTTTATTGATTAACTTTATATTAAAATTAATAAAATTTTATTACTTGATAAAAGTATCTACTAGTTATACACTTTCAATATAAATGTAATTCGGGTGTTAACTATTTACATTCATTAACTATTTACATTCATTACAGAGAGACAATACGAAAATCATAGTTCTGCCTTAAAAAAGTATCGAAAGAATACAAATATCAGAAAACAGCAACAGCAGAGTTCGAAAAAAAATCGTAAGGGACATCGTTCCTGAAGGGAGTCCCCGAACGCACAAGTTTTTTTTCGTTCGATGCACGGTATCTATTCTCAATCATTCAATGGAACATTACGAAAAACATCGCACAGAACTACTAAAAGGTTCAATTTTCTCGCATACCATTCATTAATTAACTCCAATCGTGTCGCCAACGCTTTGGACACATCACGGTCATATCGGCCGAAAATCGGGTGTTAAATTGACCCCCAAGATCATTTATTTTCTGCCACCCAAAAACTTCTACGCTGCAGCACCGAACGGTAGCCGAACACAGAAGATAACTGAGAGTAATTTAGATATCAAATACAACACTTTCCACTCAGTCCGAATGGCCCCCGGTTTTCACCCAATAAATACCGAATCACAAAATTAACCGAATCGTCTCGTCGGGTGGTCCATACATTTTTTTGTACTAATTGACGACTTTTTGAGAAACTGTGGAAGATACAGGACGGATGTGGAGGTTTTTAAGGCACAGAGAAGACACCCGACATGTTATATGACTCTCGAGCCAATAATTCACTTATATATTTAGATACTTTAATAGAAGAAATAATGGATAAAAACTCAATCGCAGCGAGCTGCATTATAAAAGCAGGTTTTCAAAACGTATACAGTTTAAAGAATCACTCAATAATGACTTTTGTTCTAAATCCAAAAAAAAATGGCACCCCTCTATGGTGTAAACAATATTTATTTCCTCCCGGGGAGGTCAACCTTCCAACTATTTCGTACTTGAACCAATTGCATCCAAGATATCATGCGAAACCACGTACTTACAAAATTTCAACCCTATTGCTACAAAATTACGTACTTTATATCATATAAAGAAAATTTACTTCCTCCTCCGGGGGGTCAAATCCCCAACCAATTCATATCGAAATATATACCATTCAGGATATCATACGAAGCTATGTACCTACAAAGTTTCAACCCTATGATCCCAAAATTGCGCCTTAAAATCGTATAAACAAAATTTATTTCCTCCTCTGAGGGCAACCCTCCAACCAATTCGTACCTAAACCAATTCCATCTAATATATCATACGAAACTACCTACTCTTTCAACCCTATTGCTTCAAAATTGAGCCCTTTATCGTGTAAACAAAATTTATTTTCCCTCCAGGGGGGGCACCCCGCAACCAATTCGAACCAAAAACAGTTCCATTCAAGATATCATACGAAGCTACCTATTTACAAACTTTCAACCCTATTGCTTCAAAATTAGGCCTTTATCGTATATATGTATATATATATATATATATATATATATATATATATATATATATATATATATATATATGATTATAATATATTTATATATATATATATATATATATATATATATATATATATATATATATATATATATATATATATATATATATATATATATTATATATATATATATATATATATATATATATATATATATATATATATATATATATATATATATATATATATATATATCGCACTGCGAGAATACAAGGAGCGCAACTCAAAAACAGCTATTTTTTAGTTAACCCTGTGGTGTCGTACCATAAATTGAGATGAGCACGTGGCTACTATCGGCTCTTTTTTAGTCCCATTGTTTTTCGCTAGAGGGCTAGAAGTTTCTTTGGTAACAGCACTGGCTTGATGTTGAGTGAGGTATACAAGTCACATTTTGAAATATGCCCATTGTATCACAAAAGGTAAGTGCAAAGTTAGAAATGGGCCCTTTGTATTTTTTGACAGTCGAAACTATTTTCAGCTATTCATATCATATAATATGTCCATATTTCATAATTATTTACTTTTATTTTGTTTTTAAGCTATTTCGATATGTCTGACAGATCCAGGCGCATCATGAGGTTAGTAGCAGAGAAAAATTATAATTTTTCGTACCGGGATGGAGAAATTTGGAAACCTCTTCCCAACTATATTGAGACTTGTAGCTTTTTTATATCTACAAATTCTGAAGACTTGGACATTGCTATTTTGAATAAAGAGATTGGAAAATTGAATAATAACTTCGTTGAGTCTTCTTGATGACGATGTAAACTGCCAACGTGAACCATCACTGGATATTTTAGAGTACATTAAAAACAGCGTTGATACTAATGCTGACCCTGAATACAATCCTGAGAGCGATGATTATGATGACGATGACGAAAGACACAGTGACTCCATGCCAGATTTGGCTTCAGCTTACGATAAAAAACGTGAGATTTCAGAAAAAAAGAAGAAGGAGTTGTTGAAGCTGTTTGATGAGGATTGAATGCCTCAAGTGTATTTCAGTTTTTACAATAGTTATTTCATATTTGAGAAAAAATAATTATGTTCTTTTCGTTTTATCAGTAAATTTACTGGTCTTTGAGAATACTATTTTAATGTTAGTTTATTTACTTTGTGAAATTTACTTTATAAACCAATAAATCATATATTACATTCCAATTTATGTTACCTTCCTTATTATTGTTGATTCATTAATCAAGTATGAGAAATTTAAAAGTTACATGTATTAGTGCAGATGAGACTGAAAACTGCTGTGATCGTTATCTTGCATAACATAGATTTAAGACATGTTTTAGTTGGTGTCAAATTATTTTGATAATATTCAGGCAATGACTACTGATGCCCCACTTCGTTATGTAACTGTTCAACCTTCATGACTAATTATAACAAAAGCCATAACTTGAAGAAAGAACAATGGTTTGAGAAGTACAAGGGGCACAACTCAAAAAAATAACTAATTATTGTTGATTTTTCAGATAATATTTAAAGGAAATCGATCAGAAATGTACAATAATATTACTCAAGTAGCTATGCAACAAAAATTAAAAAAATAATGAAGATAGTGTATTGATTGACTTTGCCATCCGTCCAGCAAAATAACGGAAAACTTTAACTGCGATTTCTCGAGAATGACTGTTTTTGAGTTCACTCCTTGTATTCTCGCAGTGCGATATATATATATATATATATATATATATATATATATATATATATATATATATATATATATATATATATATATATATATATATATATATATATCTATATATATATATATATATATATATATATATATATATATATATATATATATATATATAGAGAGAGAGAGAGAGAGAAATATATTATATTGAGTTTTTGGTGCCAAGCATCATAAAAAGTCATGAAACGAAAAACTATTGGTCCTAGGTCCAACTTTGCTAATCGCAACCATTTTAATAAGCAGGTTTTCAAAGTGAAAATCTGCTGAAAACTAGCTCTCAATCATATAAATTTAAACTGGGTGTTTTCCATTCCTTCATCAACAGATTTATTTTTTTCTGTCAGTCTGTACGTAATTTTGAAACAGTAGTAGACATATTATAATTAACTGCAGACAACACGGACTGACCATCTATTATTGCAGAAAGTTTTACATACTTTTATATATATATATATATATATATATATATATATATATATATATATATATATATATATATATATATATATATGTATATATATATATATATATATTATATAATCGAACCAAAATATTTAATCTGAAAATATTACCCTTTGGAGTGATACACCCCTGAAAGATTCTCTTCCGTTTTCCTCATTCTCTCAAAACTTTTTCTAATAGGTGCATTTTCTTTCATATACGTACATTTTCCTTGAGGACTATGGGTGACTAATTGCAATACGTGATTGTTATACCAACGACAATTAGCTAAATGAAAAATCAATAACCAATAGCCACCACCACTGAGAATTTATTTTCTGAAAATTCATCACGAAATTAAGCCTATAAAACATCTTATTTCTACTGTTACAAAATAAAAATCTATATACATCATGTGCCTTATGGAAGGTTTTGGATTTAATAATTTAAATATTGTGTATCCTTTCCTGAAGGTCATGACTTATCAAAGTGAAATTCTATTGTTGATTGAGACAAATAGAGAAGAAGATAAATGTCCTTTTTTTACCTTACTCAATATAAAATTGTCATATTGGCGTTATTAACATAGTTTCTTTCCTAGTTAGCCACAGAAAACTTGTAAGTACTTGTATAAAAATTAATTAAGTTAAAAAAGTTGAGAGTGAAGTAAATGACTGACGAAATAACAAATTATTTATGAGTTAAGCTCCACCTGATGTTATATTTTTTTAAAAGCAAACCTTGAAGTTTCCAATTAAGAGAATTCAGTAACATAGTAATTAACAAGACTATACCGAATTTTTTCCAACTGCTGGACTAACGCTGTGATTTTATTAAACAAAATATTTGGTCACGCTCATAACTGTGACTTGATGAGAGGAAAAATAAAGAAGCTATTGGTTTCACTCGCGGGTACAAAGAAACTAGAAGAAACATGTCTTGCTAAAATTCTTTCGTTTCACGTTTGTCAAACTCTTCTTGAAAAATTGTTCAAGTTATCAATTTGATTAGTTGGATGTTTGAAATTCAAATAGGTCTTCCGTAAGTTATTTCGAAGAATAAGATAATGAAAAGAATGTAACTAATTAATTGGAGAACAAAAAAGCTAAAATATCGTGAACACAATTAAGATCTAAGATAAAACATCTATTTATTGATCTGTGTTCTGAGAATTAATACATTTATGCACCTAATTGTTATCTACAACCGAATACAAAATATCTATTTAAATTCTTCTATCAACTTCCTTTATTAATTACCTTTTTGTATGTTGTGAACCTATCAAATCAACTATTTTTATGTACATTTTATACAAGGAATAATTTTTTTGAAGGTAATAGTTTTGTTAAGCTTGCATGTATGTTATTCGTTTAAATATATTTATATATACAGGGTGTTTCCTAAGTAATTAAAAAACTCAAGGAGTTATTAATCGGTAAAGTAATGCCACTTTGTAAAAACACTTGGGGTATTAGGTAACAATTTTTTATGAAATAAAGAGAAATAAATTTTCATTATATACCAGAAAACAAAGTCACAGAATTGCAAAACCGCTGAAACCACGCTATCGATTCAGTCCCAAAAATTAATAATATGATGCCTAAATATCTTAAATCTCCACAAAGCTCCCATAGTTTAAGAAGTAGGAACAAACACTGGTTATTTCAGTTTATTAGCATTTTAATTAATTATTTTAAATTTAGGTTAATTTATTTGGTTCATATTTCTTTTCGATTTTTTCAGAGTTGATTTGCTATTGTAAATCTTTCTCCTCTATATAAATTCTGTCTATCTAAGATTATTGACAGCACACATATGACTTTCTAAGCTCAGGTTCTTCAAGAACTTTTTAGTATATATTCAATTGTTGTCAGCAAAGTGTAAGAAGTATAAATAAGAATTTTTTTTAAATTAATTTATTTTTTTTAAATTTTTTTTTATTTTTATTTTTCACAAATAGGAATACAAACAGGACGAACCCAGAAACAGTATTCACAAATACACTAAATATGTCATGTTATACAATTCAATTATACAGTAAAATACAAAAAAAATATTGAACATATAATCAATAATTGGACGATTGGACAAAATGTTTCTTAAGTTTGTTTACAAAGGTATTCAAAGAGTCAGAAAAATATCAATGGCTATTATGTTTGAAATGGAGTTATAACTTTTCAAGCATCTGTGGGGAATTCAAATAGTCATTTGTGTTGGGTATGGATGTATGAAACAAACTATAATGGCGAGTGGTATATTGTGGAACATTGTAATGAATCAAGTCATTCATAGGGAACGATTGAAAGATACCATTTAACATTTTAAAAGAAAATTTGATGTCGGCAATAGCTCTTCTGTCAGCAAGACGAAACAAATTGAGCTTTCGACTTACGAAATGATATTGTGACATGTTTTTAAAATATCTTTTGTTAGTATAATCAATTCAATTTAATGATATCAGCAATATATTTCATGAATTTAATATTATTATTATTATAAAAAAACTATCTGGAACTTAGTAAATAAAAAGTTGAACCCCTCTGGTAAAAAGAATACGCAGAAGATTGAATTAGTAATCAATAATGGAAACGTCATCTCTGATAATCGGTCGGTAGCCGAATCGTTCGCACAATATTTTGGAAATGTAGTTACCCAACAACTAAATACACATTTTTCTGCTGGTCTGTGTAAATCATGTACAACGTCATCAACAAATAATAATTCAATGGTGTTCTTGCCAGTTAATGATACTGACATAAAAAAAGTTATATCCAATTTGAAAAACAAAAGATCCACTGGATACGATGAGATTCCCATTTCATTGTTTAAAAAATGTAGTGATATATTGTCACCTATACTGGCAAAAATTTTGAATAAATCAGTAATTTCTGGTATTTTCCCAGATCGCTTAAAGGTTGCACTAGTATTACCAGTACTTAAAAAACGAGATCCCAAATTAATTGATAACTACCGGCCGATTTCATTACTCAGTTTTATATCCAAGATTTTTGAAAAAGTTATATCTACACAGGTGTTTGATTTTTAAATAAAAATAGTTTAATAACAACATGCCAACATGGCTTCAGGGAAGACTTCTCAACGGAGACCGCGAGCTCTGAGTTTATACAATGTATTTATAACTCAACTGATAATAACGAATTCACTGCCGGAATATTTTTTGACCTCTCCCGCGCATTTGATGTACTGGACTCAGCTTTTGTTGGTAATAAAATATATGCGCTCGGATTGAGGGGTCCCCTAAATAAATGGATAGTATCATTTCTAGAAAATAGAAAGTTTATTGTAAGAAATAACGATGCTTTTTCTGACATCCATAACTTACAATTGGGAACACCACAGGGAAGTGTACTTGGACCACCGATCTTTCTTCTTTATATTAATGATTTACCTGAATACATTAAGTTTGGTAAGATTTTTATGTACGCTGATGATACTAGCATCATAGTAAGTGACAAAAATTCTGATATTCTTAGGACAAAACTGAGGCATATCTTGAATGATTTTGGTTTATGGTGTGATAAAAATAATCTTATTATAAATACAACTAAAACTATTCTTGTCGAATTTTATCGAAAATTTAAAACACCTGTACTAGAGGATATTGTCTATGATGGCCAGAAAATATCAAAACCAAATAATGTCAAATTTCTTGGTCTCTATTTAAATGAGAATTTTGACTGGAATGGCCATATAAATGAGGTTTGTTTAAAGCTTAATCGTAATTATTTTGCAATCTTAAACCTGAAAAATAATTTCTCAATAAATGCACTTATGGCGACTTACTATGGTCTAGTCTACCCAGCATTATCATTCCATGTTTTAACATGGGGTCAGGCTCAAGATTTTAATAGAGTTTTTGTTTGTCAGAAAAGAATAGTCAGGATGATTTTTGGCTTAAAACCCAGAGACTCGTGCAGGAAAACATTCTGTGATAATAATATTTTAACTGTTGTTCGTATATATCTTTATAAATTGTTGTGTTACGTTTATGTAAATAGAGATATTTTTGTATTGAATGGTGAAAATCATCAATATAATACTCGAAAAAGAGATGATTTTAAAATACCACACTTTAATCACTTTTATTACAGAAAGTGTCTTAGTAATGCAGGGCCAAAATATTTTAATAATTTGCCTATAGAGATCAAGCAGGCCAGAACTATCTCTATTTTTAAGCGGAAAATTAAGCACTTCTTAATACGGCATTCTTTTTATTCACTTAATGAGTTTTGTGATAAATGTAGCAATATCGTAGGTTTCTGATCCCATAAAGTATTTTTTGTTATGTATGTTTTTTTTTTTGCTTTGTTATTCTATCCTGTTTTTATTTTGTTTGTATAATCTTTTGACTTATCCTATATGTATTATGCATAACACGTTGTATAACAGCCATTTGGATCAATAAATTTCTTATTCTTATTCTTATTCTTATTCTTATTCTTATTCTTATTCTTATTCTTATTCTTATTCTTATTCTTATTCTTATTCTTATTCTTATTCTTATTCTTATTCTTATTCTTATTCTTATTCTTATTCTTATTCTTATTCTTATTCTTATTCTTAATTCTTATCTTATTCTTATTCTTATTCTTATTCTTATTCTTATTCTTATTCTTATTCTTATTCTTATTCTTAATTCTTATTGCTTATTCTTATTCTTATTCTTATTCTTATTCTTATTCTTATTCTTATTCTTATTCTTATTCTTATTCTTATTCTTATTCTTATTCTTATTCTTATTCTTATTCTTATTCTTATTCTTATTCTTATTCTTATTCTTATTCTTATTCTTATTCTTATTCT
Source organism: Cynegetis impunctata (assembly GCA_030704885.1). Taxonomy (NCBI): domain Eukaryota; kingdom Metazoa; phylum Arthropoda; class Insecta; order Coleoptera; family Coccinellidae; genus Cynegetis; species Cynegetis impunctata. The sequence continues at coordinate 443,096 of JARQZK010005082.1, read as the reverse complement.
TATTCTTATTCTTATTCTTATTCTTATTCTTATTCTTATTCTTATTCTTATTCTTATTCTTATATATATATATATATATATATATATATATATATATATATATATATATATATATATATATATATATATATATTCAAATCAAGGAATATATTAAATAAATCTCGTACCCTTTTCATAAGCAAAACACCCGAGTTTCTTAACGCCCACCGGATATATCCGAAATAGATGGACGTGGTTGAAATTCAAGTAAACAAAGACGTACACACACAAGGTATCGTATTGCATGTTTGAGGCTTATATCGCGCCGTAATATCTGATCCAAAAACACCGACTATCCTTATTTTTAAGGTCCACGTTCGTGCGTTCCAATAACACCCTTCGCGTTTCTGCATCTCCATGCGTTCACCCAAAAATCACCCTCAAACGAAGTACGTATAGGGAATCTTCGCGTTTTTCAGTTGGTAATTTTAGAGTGTTAATACAACAACGAAATGGCCACTAATGCTTTAGAGGTGTTTGCCTTATGAGGTTTCCACACGCGATATCGCTATATACCTATGGAAAAACCCCGGCAAATGGGTGTTCGGAACTTTGGGGGGTCGTATTTCCACGGGTCCCCCGGGAAGTTATATTTTATTCACGTTGGCCGCCTCGAGTATCGACGAGAAGAAAGTTTTCGGAAGTTTTTTCGTGTGGAAGCCGACTTGCCGATATCATGTGAGAAAATATTTTCAGCTTTTGTCTTTCCTGGTTTTTTGTGTCGACAGGAAAAGACGTGGCAGCATGGAATTCGTGCAAATAAAGTTTAAATGTTTGGTTCTGGACGACTGTGTTTGAGAATCTAAGTTTATGGTAGGAAAAATGTTACCGTCCCCTTGTTAGCAGTATTTTCCTTGCAACGTATTGGAAGTCAACAGCTAGGTGTGAAAGTAGTCTTTGAATCCATTTTATTTAGACCTTCCGGACAATGGTTTTAGAGTTTTTCCTATATCTGATAAATATTTACTTATATATATATATATATATATATATATATATATATATATATATATATATATATATATATATATATATATATTTTTGTATTTTCTTGGAAATAAGATTCATATAATATTAAACGTCACATACAATTAAACTTTACTTTCGGGGATAATAGATACAGAAGCAGCACTATCTTGAAAGCTAAAAATGTAACTAAAGAGAACAGCTATCCTGAAGAACTCATAAACTCGATTTTTGCAAATAGACTAACTAAATTTCAAGAACAAAATGTGGTACAACCAACCAACAAAAAGGATAACAAAAGATACCTGTCACTGCCTTATATCTCAGGATTATCAGAAAGTTTAAAAAAGTGTTTGAGAAACATGAAATTACAATATGCCACAAAGCATATAATCTGTTAGAAGGGAACTACAGTAAACTAAAAACAAAAACACCTAAAAACAAGAAAACGCACGTAGTATATGAGATCCCATGTGTTAATTGTAATCAGGTGTACATTGGGCAAACTAGCCAATACTTAGAAAACAGATTGAGTGGGCACAGATATGACAAAAAGAACCTAACAGCCCTTAGCAAACATGAGCAAGAGCTGAACCTTAATTTCGACTTTCCTAAAACCAGGATAATCAAAACTGAGCATAACCAGACTAAAAGGGAAATACATGAGATGATTTGTATTGAACAAACTCCAAGCGCTGTCAATGCTAAAACAGATATAAAAAACCTAAACAAGATCTACTACAATATCATATAAATAAATAGATGTAGCTGCCCGCAACCATCATATTTTTTGGTATTAGAAAAATTGACTAACACGCTTGCTTACGTCTATCTTTTTGTGTTATTTTTATACAGTGTCTGTTTGCGTTTCTACTGTGGTGAGAAATTCTATGAACCTCATAATAACCTAAAAAAGAGAAAAACATTGAATCTGGATCTGTCATAATTGTTGTACGTTATTTCGAATTTTTACTTTTATGTATATCACTGTTAATATGTAACATTGTTTTGGAACAAAATACCTGTTTGCTGACTGTTAGAGGTTGGGCTGTTGTTTATGAAAAATTTTACTTTGATAACTGACAAACATTTTGCTTGTTTTAGTTTCCATTGATAAAGGCCAAAACCATGGCCGAAACGTTTGGATGATTTATTAAAGAACATGTAATGTGACGTTTAATATTATATGAACCTTATTTCCAAGAAAATACCAAAAATAATATATACTTTGTGGTTCAAGAAATAAAACTAACTATATATATATATATATATATGCATATGCATATATGGTAATAATTAATAATAATAATTTTATTTGCACATCCACATTCTGACATTTTACGCTGAAAGTATTATAATAAACAAAATTTTTCTTTGCACACTAAGGAATAAACATAATAATCTGAATAAACAAACAAAATCAAACGCCAGTTAATTCCTTTGAAGTATATACTTTTGTGAGGGTTTTTCTCTTTCTTCGTAGCTTTTATTTGTTTCTTCGTATATTTTTTCCCTTTTTTACCTAGACATGCATATTCACAGTATACTGTTTACCTCCATTTTAAGCATAATCCTCAACAAATTCATTGTTTGTCTCTTGAATGAGGTCTTTACATCACTTGCATATTTCTCAATTGTATAGTGACGCTGCCCAATTTGTTTCAGTATCTTTAGCTTAAGGGAAGTTTATCTTTGCTCCTTGCTCCTTCTATCCTGTTTATAAACAGGATCGAATACATTCATTTGACATGTCCTATGACAATAGATCAACGACCGATAGATGTACAATTTTCTTATATCTAGTACCTCACTGTCTTTATAAACTTTATCACTTGGGTACCATTATTCTGTTTCAACACAATTCGAAGTATCCTCTTTTAAATAGTACTCAAATTTTGAGATATGCATCATTCAATAAGCCACTCCGAGCCACAATTCCATAGATAAGGAGTGACTGAACCAAAGGAAAATAGAGAATTTTCATTTGCGGTATATGAAGGAAAGCTGACAAGAATCTAAACCGAGGCAGCAAAGCTCTAATCTTCTTGACAAGATTGTCAACATGAATATCCCAGCGCAAATGTTGATCCA
>JARQZK010005082.1:435000-437500 GCA_030704885.1 Cynegetis impunctata | reverse complement strand
TATATATATATATATATATATATATCAGACATCAAAAAAAATTCGAAAATCGTTGTTTAGTAGGTCTAAAACGGATATGAAAACCACATCCGCATCCACATCCGCATTTCATTTTGACTTTCGATACAGTACGAAGTAGAATAGATTCACATTAATTTTGGTTTTGTAGTTCGTAGTTCTATGTACGGTAAACTGAAATCGGACAGTCTTTAGGTCACAAACCAGACAGGAAAAGAAGTAGACTTACGTCGTCGTTTGGTCCGAGCATGCAGAAAATACAACCCCCCTCTTCCACAAATCTAATTGTAGATTCCGCCCGCTCCTCAGCCCGTTTTTATCGTCGAAACGGCGAAGCGCGGTGGTGTTAAATTCATAATATATGGTTCACAGTGTATGTCTTATTCAAAAGACGGCACGCCACGCCCTTAGGCGTGACGGGAATTCGCTCGTTCTCTGTCCCTTCTAACCCTCGACCTCATACCGGCAGGGCCTTCACGATGTTTCTACAACTTGTACAAATACGAACCGTGTAGAAAAAGTTGAACTATACTTTATCATGTGTCCGCGCTTGTTCCGGACACGGCAAAATGTAATTAGCCAGACGTTATGAGGATTCGATCTATGCAAGTGAGTTGGTTTTAAGGTTTCCCTTATTTTCATTATCCAGTCTCTACGATTATTGTGAATAACCGATTCACTGAATCAGTAAAATTTATTTTTCTTGAACCTCATGATGTCCGATAATTACGCTGTCAGCAGAGGCGCCGACTTATGAAAAATATTGGAGGGCCATACCGGGGGAAATTTTCCAGTTTTAAAGTTTTTTTTGAGCATTTTCGAGTCATATGATCAAACATTAGAACCCCGAAAACTCGACTTTCGGTAACTCGACACTCTAGGAAACTCGACAAGCCTGACACGTTTTTTGGCTTTGAAAAACGAAACACACACGGTATTTTCGTAAAAAGCTAATTTAATTTACATTAATAATCATGCTTTTAGCCTATTAGAGAGCAGTGAATATATAGCTCTGAAAAGACAGAAATCCTATTTAAAAAAATCCTAAACTATCATTAAAAGAATAAAACATAAAATATAGTTGTCGCACAGTGATAGCACTTTGATTAAAGAGTGAAATAGCCAATTTAAGCATATCTACTTTGAAGTCTCAGGATTCATTAAATGAAAACAATATTTCAAATTTAATGCTTTAAAAATATTTGAATATTATAAAATATGATTAAATGTGAGTATTTGAAAATAAATAATACAGTACTCTAGTGATATAGTAATACAGTACTAAACTTGTACTAATATTTCGAAACTGAAAATTTTAAATTCTGTATGTATTTAATTCTCTATTTTATTAAATTGAAAAATGCCAACATAATTGTGTGATTTCACAAATCATGATATAACTAATAATTTTCTTGAATTTTTGAGGGCCACTGGCTGTCAACATCTAAACACAATACTTTCAATGTTGCTTGCCTCCCTTAAAAAAAACAACTAGTAATATAAATATATCAATTTTGGAATTTCTTCGAAACTTCATATTCAGGTGGACTTTTTTACCTAGACACCCTGTATTGAAATGATAAAATTAATTTTAAGAAATTGCACATCATCATAAGCTACTCGAAGGGGAATAAACAATTGCCATTTCCTAAAGCACGGATCTATGTATAAAGGGTGCATCTGTTAAGTTTTTTATCGTGCTTAATTAGTACAAGGACCACCTAGAATGACAATTCATGGCTAATTTGATTTCGAAGTTTTTCTACTCAACACATTCGGTTCACTTGTGAGGCAAACCGATCAAAAGCGCCAGATAATGTCCTCACAACTTCTCCTAAAATATATAAAGCAGTGGCGTAGGTTAATACATTATGTATGTACATAATCATTAATTATTCACAAAAAGCAAATAGCTTATATACAAGAATATAATGAGAAATAACAGATTCGATATTTTCTTTATCTCTCTGTATCATCATTTCGTATACAACTCCCTTCTTCAAATAGTTTCAAAAATATGGCATGTAAATAACAACATTGTGCGTTGATCCGTTTATCAACTCCTTTCTTATGTATGAGTATTCTTTCTCTCTTTCTCTCTATTTATATATAATCATATAAATATGCATATATATATATATATATATATATATATATATATATATATATATATATGCATATATATATATATATAATATATATATATATATAATATATATATCTATCTATATATATATATATAAATAGATATATATATATATATATATATATATATATATATATATAAACCTCTGATACACAAGTTCATGTTCCTCATTATGCTACCTATACCAACTCAACTTTTAGCGACTGCTAAAATAAATTCCATGTTTATTATGGAGGCTTGAAAAGTGCTTTTTCAGTTTATGCCAATTTATTATAATTATGTCACAATTTTCCTTGAACAGCGTTTAATCTTTGGACGTGTTAGTACACAGTTTTT
>JARQZK010005082.1:392500-430000 GCA_030704885.1 Cynegetis impunctata | reverse complement strand
CCAAGATATCATGCGAAACTACCTATTTATAAACTTTTAACCCTATAGCTTCAAAATTGCACCCGTTATCGTGTAAACAACGCTAAAATACATAAGCACATACATACATATATATATATATATATATATATATATATATATATATATATATATATATATATATATATATATATATATATATATATATATATATATATATATATATATATATATATATATATATATATATATATATATATATATATATATATATATATATATATATATATATATATATATATATATATATATGTATATGAAATTGAGTTGTTGGTGCCAAGCATCATAAAAAGTTATGAAACGAAAAACTATCTTGGTCCTAGGTCCAACTTTGCTTATCGCATCCATTTTAATGAGCAGGTTTTCAAAGTGAAAAAAACCGTGAATGTTGGTAATATATAAACGAGGAAATTTGTCTTCAAGAACTTTTGTCTAAAATATTGGTTTCATCAATCTAAAAAATATTAACAATTTGACAGTTAGTTGTTGTTGGAACGAAGTTCCTTACACATGTTACACTTTAGACAATTGACGAATGAAATATATGCCTAAAACGGTCTGACATCGTTGCTTCGTTTGAGAATTAGCTCTTTTCCTATATTTGTATAATTATTTTAATATTTATAATACTAAACGATCTTTATTGTATATGTATATACAAATGGCTATCGACCTTGGGTCCTTCAGCCTGTTAAATGTACAATCATATTTTATTTTATTTCAACTTACCTACTAACTTAGTGCTTGAAAGAGAGTCTCTGTATGGAATCTTCGTGTTGTCGTCATTAATAGAGAATTAATTATTTAGGGATTCGGCAGAAGTTGAGTACAGCGATGATGAAGTCAGGTAAGTACCAGTGTTTGGTAATTTTGGTTTGATATTCTGTATAAATATGAAGATACGTGTATAATAGTACTTGTATAATAGCTTGGAATGATTTTGGAGTCAAAAATGTTACAAGAACTTTTGTCGAAAGTATTGATTTCATTAATCTCTAAAAAATTAACAATTTGACAGGCAATTGTTGTTGGAACGAAGTTCCTTACACACGTTACACATTAGACAATTGGCGAATGAAATATATGCCTAAAACGGTCTTCGACACGACAACGTTGCTTGGTTTGCAAACTAGCTCTTTTCCCATATGTGTATAACTATTTTAATACTAATGATAATAACCTATCTTTATTGTATATGTATATACAAATGTCTATCGACCTTGGGTCCTTCAGCCTGTTAAATGTACAATCATATTTTATTTTATTTCAACTTAGTGCTTGAAAGAGAGTCTCTGTAGGAAATCTTCTTCTTTTTAATCATTTTATTAATAGAGAATTGATTAATTAAGTGATTCAGTAGAAGTTGAGGACAGCGATGATGGGGATCGAAATGAATCATTAATTAAAATAAATTTTGTAACATTTCTACTACAAAAAAGGAGCGATATAGACATCAACTGTTGTGAAGAATGTCAGAGCTTGTTACAATTTCTTCTGGATGAATTTGATTTAAGAATTAAAAATAATACAACAAAATCTATAGCAAGATACAATACCAGTCTAGGTGCAGTTTTTTTTTCAAAACATTCACATAAATTTTTGTAGCAAACATTATTTGGTTACCACACAATCATTACCTACTAATACTGAAGTACTTAGTTTTTATAGGTTCATATTCCTATAATAATTCATGCTCAAATGTTCATTTTGAAAACTTTTAAAAAAATTATTAATTACAATGTTATGACATTCAATCTTTTCATTGCATTACTCGCAAACTTTGTTAATTTATAATATATAACGAGAGTTCCACTACACCTCTTGTCGTTTTTTGTTCAATCCAGTGTTAAAACAGAAAATCAAATTAATGAGCATTTTAATTAGGGTAGCTACATATACAGCGTTAAATAGATTATGAGTGAATATAGGAACGAAAGAGTATATCATATTGGACAATTTCTGTGATACAGTTTCAAAATATAATATATTCTAGTATTAGTATATAGTTAAATTTTTATAACTACATAAGAGCCTTCGCCACGGTCGAATTTCGACCACTGTATGACCACTACTATATTTAATTTGGGGCTTTTATGGTTATATTCAAAAACGAAATTCTGTTCTTCTATATTCTGCTGGAATATAAGCATTAGCATAATATTTCCGGTTACTTTTGAACTGATCGCTTCTAATCAGAGATGACACATAATTCAGATGAAATTCTGGAAATTAGTTTTTTTTTCTTGAATGTTTTATCTCTCCAGCTTATGATTAGTCGATAAGAAAAACATCAGGATTATTTATCGCTATCGGCTATCATATTTCAGATAAGTTTTTCTTGAAATAATTATGACAGAAGGATGTTTAGTGAAAAAATGAGAATTTTACCGGATTCCATTGCCTAAATGTGTTTTTTTAATGCAGAATATTCTGTTTCATTGAAAACTGTCATCAATTAAAAACATAAACAAAAAAAGCATATTTCCATTAAAATTAATTAAAATATCCTTTTTGACATGGAGCACAGATGAGAACGTGACTGTGAGTGAAATGTTTTATTGGTCTTTGACTGATTGAGATTATTATTTCGTTTTTACATGTCTAATTTTTGTGTCTAACGAACAGGTGTTTTCCGTTTGATCATTTCTTTCACGGAATCCTAATGTAAAATTCATTCGAATTCGCTCAAATCAACTTGACTCATCGATCGTTTGAAGTTAGTTGGTTTTTTATTTCAAGAATTTTAACTTTCTACGTTCTTTTTTCATTCAGTGGAGACTAAGAGAAATCAGGTTTAAAATAATATTCATCAGGTGAAATTAGAACACAAAATTCTTCAAATAATTTTTATTCGAATTGAGAATGAACTATCTGGTTGTAAAATGATGAAATAAAAGTTTTGTGAACTTATAAGTTTGAATCGGGAGACCATTGTCGAATTTTTTTTTGGGTAAATATTTTTAAAAGTCGCAATTTTTCCGAAGATTGGTATTTTCATTTATATACTTTCCCCGGTACATATTGGCATCTCGAGCGGCTAAAAATTAAGTTTAATTCCAGCATTTAATATTTTGAAATAACAAATGCTGAAAGTAAGGGAATTGGGCTCAATTTTTTAGAATCATTACAGATAAATGAATACAAGTATTCAGGTTTTCTACTGCATAGTCAAACTGATCATACTTCTGCCCCCTTCACAATCTTTTCAAACTTACCTACCGAACTACCTGACTAGCAGTTCAGAATAGGTTTTTCCTATTCTACTAATTATTTGTAACAATCGTTCTATTTACCCTTTCTACACAATTTGTCACCTCTTCATTTCTTGTTTTCGGTATAACCGAGAAACATAGTTGGTTTGCCTTAAGCATCTGAAGAAGGTGGAGTTTCACCGAAACGTGCGTCATGAGTTATTTCATTAAATAAATATGTAAATTGTTATTATTGACCATTGTTTTAATACTATACTCAGTGCACCATTTTTGAAAGACAGGAGTTGAACGATTTAATGTGCGAAATAAAAATAACCTGTTTTCTGTTGAACCAAAAGTAATCTCCCTCTTCGTCCCTTTCAGTACGTATCTTAAGCCCATTATAGACTTCGTTCGAATTTCCGTAAACCAATAATATCAAAACGCCACTATTGAAGAACTTAATCGCATAACTCACCCTAACTAGACATCGCACGCCCAAAAGCGCATTATACAAATTCGTGGCAGCAACTAAGACAGGGATCTGCGGTTCGAAAGCCTCGACCTACCCACTCCGTCCCCTTTACGCCAAGTCTTTCGCCCCTTCGTACCCCGCGGAAGCTCTTAACATCCCTGGATTCATCCGTGCTCTTTAAAATACTCCTCGCCCCGGGGGGTGAAACCTATCTCTTTATCCGGCTATATTTTCCGATTTAGTGGGATCTTAGAGGAAATTTCCAAGGAGAATTACGGGACTTTTCAATTTATATGCAGGTTTTGTTCGAACAATTTGTATTTCGCCGAAATTCCAACTGTATTGATATTATGTGACTTCTCGGTAATACAGATCTTGAAATTATCTATAAGTAATGGTTGAAATAAAGACGAATATTTTATATTTTTCGCATTGGACGAGATACCTATGAATTAAAATGAAAATATAACCGGTAAGGAACAGTTTTGTATTCAACTCCTGATGATGTCCACTTTACTGAGGAAACGTTGGTATTCAGTTTCACCTGATGTCGCCACGTCATAGATTCAATTATAGTTATCATTAAAATGTGTTTTTATAATATTTTTATGGATCAAGGAACAGCCTCGTCAATTGATAATATAACATATAAAATCAAATGTTATCTAATAAGTTATTTGTAACAGATGTATAACTTTCAGTTCTGTCCTGTTATAAATGGATAAACTCAAATTTTACGTTTGTAAAATCATTATCTTGTAAAATAAGTATGATTTTTATACAACTCTATCCAAGCAACAAAATATGTAATACGTACGATTTTATATTGCTTATATTATGATTTTATGACATATTTCATATATTCAGTGAAAAATATATTGTAATCATTCAATTTGTTAGTTGAAAATATATTGTGGTAAACCATGTACTATTTTTTCATTCATATTTTATATTATTTATGATTTAGAATTATTTTCACGTTGTTCACTTTCTATATTCAAAATTTAGTGAAATTTATTGAAAAGGAATTCGAAGCATATTTTTGTAAATTGCGAATTTCTTTCTCATATATCTGAATGTCACTGATTCATTTTATACCAAGATAACGTTTTTAAAACTATTATATACAATTTTTTATAATTTTCTCTATCTACCTATAGTCTTGAAAAATGGAGTATGTCCCGACTCCATATTATTTCGAGATGTAACTTGTCCAAATATTATTGATATAATATTTTTTTTCTAATTTTTTACATTTTTGTTAAAATCTAGACGAATATTTGAATCAATAAACTAGTTTCATTCTGAGTAAAATCTGAGGTTTCGAATGAGCCGGTAGTGAGCTGTTTTGTCGTCAACTCCTGATGATGTCAACTTTACTGACAAAACGTTGGTATCGATTGTTAAAATGACGATCAATCACAATTTTGGAATCATATGATGCTTATTTGTTATACGTTGCATATTTCCTCTAAAGAATTAAAAAATGGGATATTATATTATATCATCAAAATTGCACATAAATTGTACATTCAAAAAAATCAAATGAAAACTGTAAAGTCGTTATATAAATAACATATTAACATCATTAATTCATCTAATATTGTATCCATAAACGAAAAATTACAATCGCAGAAATTAATTAATATAACATCCACTAAAAACTGGAGTAACAAAAAATTCTAATTTAATGATATTCGGTCTGTTAAATTAAAGGAATTTATGTGAATCCACATATTACACTTCACGAAATGAATAACCTGTTGTAACCTCCAGATTTCGGTATTACCAACACAAAATTAAATCTAATCCCAATTAGTTTTCGAATTCATTCGAAAATTATTTTTTATTCCACATATTTATAATGAATATGTATAAGAATATTTTTATTGCTTGCAATATTGCCTTGATTTCGAAGTCATTTTAAAATGTCTCTTTGGATTAAGAATAATGTTTGCAATTGATTTGATACCTATATTCCTTGAGCATACCTTACAAAACAAGAGAAATGTATATGATGAAAATGTTTATTTCTATTGCCTTCAATATTTTTTAATGGACTCCAATGAATTTAAATGATTCTTGTTTTATGGTAGCATTTTTCAACCTTTATAGATCATAGTTCGTAACGTGCACCCCGCGTACAATAACATGTAAATAAACAATAATAATCTATTTCGAGTTTTCCGACTCTGAACCTACAGTACCACCTAAAAAACAAGTTAATTTGTTTTGGATGTGCCCTATCAATTTTTTCAAATAAAAGTTCGTCTTGGATATGCTCGATCCACCCCTTTAGTGCTGCTCCCCTCCCCCCAGTGTGTTTGCGCCCCCCACAGGACCCTTTATGGAAAGTTGATTTTGAAAAAAATTTATAAAATTTCTCAGGATTTTTCGTACCGAAAAAAAAACTCAATACCGCATTTTTAACTTTACTATTTTCTTTCAGCTTCCAAATTACTTAAAGTTCATAATAAACCGTCAAATTTGAAGGAACGGAGCTATTTCAGAAGTGATTTATTCCCGAATTATGATAAGAATCTTCATGAGAAAAAAACACAAACGACACTGCTCGAAACAAAATTAATATACAGGGTGTTATTGCTAAGAAGTTGAGTGGCAATTTCGAACGAATCTCGAGTATTGAAACTCCATAATAATATATAAATCATTCGCTACATTCAGCTCATTGCTACAATTTAGTTATCACGATAAAATTAATGTGTAATTACATAATTCCGTTAATTATAATGCGCGAGTGTATACGTACGTATTTAGCATAAAAAATCACGATAGTACGAGATTAACCAGCACGTGTTATCTCAGGATCATATCTCGAAAAATGGAAAGTTTTTTCGATTGTATATTCAAGACTAACCCTCTCAACTTGTTAAATAAATAAACGTGTACTTACAAAACCATGTTTGTCGGAGATGTTGTTCGTCAGCTTAAGCTTGTGGAAGGAGACGACCTTCTGCATCCACTGCTCGCCGGTAGAGGGGCTGTCGGGGTGAATATACATCCTTTTCGGCATTTCCGGATCCGCTTTACCAGCAACCATCCAGCGGCTGTAACGTGGAAAGAGGACGATGTAAATTTTCAGGACGTATATAGGGAAGGTATAATTTGGGTTTTGTGCGTGAGCGCGTTCGGGACTGGGACGGGGTTTGGGGAGAGAGAGGGATGAAATTGAGTTTTGTAGAAAAGCGAGGTTTCCCTTATTGTATTGCGGCGTGGAGCTGCATCTTAATTCTAGTTTCATATTGTTACAGTGACATTATCTATTTCACATATAACCAAGTTCTCACTTATATATGTTTTGTTACAACCATGTTGCATGATTGAAACAAAAAATGAAATATTGGGGAGATGGGTATGTTATCATTCGAAAAATCTTGTAGAAATTATGCAGAATAAGGAATATATTGATAGACTCAAATCACTTCCTCTTGAATATCTTCTATATCTGATGTAGTTTTTAAAAGTTGTCTGAAAGGATTACCCATCCGTCATCCCACTAATTTCCTTTTGTTATCGTTTTTTATTATGATATAACATCAATATATTTGTCGCTTTATTTCTGTACATATAAATTTTCAGTAGAGAAACACTTATGCATAAATATCACTCGTACTCGTGAGACACAAGTGAGATACTTTCCCTTCTATATATTAATTAATCGACAGAAATATATACATATTTAAAATGAAAATATCAGAAATGATTTTTTTAAGATTCGTAAAATATAGCAAGTATTATTAAATGTAGTGCATTACATGGCGAGTGTAAGCAGACATTTAGTCCATAGAATATGGTTGGAACAATAATGCACAGTAACCTAGGAAAGTTTCTTCAAATTAAATTTTTTGGGAAAATAACTGTGGGTTCAGCATGGGTCTGTTTTGAAACCGTAGCTTTCGGTAAAACCAAGGATTGGAGTAGTTGCTCTCACACACAATTAATCTAACTACTAGTTATACACAAACGCATGCTTCGTGCCTATCAACATTTAATTCGGGCATCTGTTTTAGTGCGGTCTATTTACACATTTGAAGGAAACGGAATTGAGTATTCTTATACTGCCAAAAACAAACACCCGAAAATAAACTTCGTATGCGACAGAACGAAAATGAAAGAGAAAACTAAAAGATGTTTCATAAACAACGAAACTTTTTTGGTCGATCTGTTGTATACGAAATCCATAATTTAGACACCAGAGGATATTATCTAAAAACATCGAAAAAATTCTAACCTGTTGTGAAATTTGTATCTACAATCGTCAGCTGCCACGATGTCCATAAGGAGAATATATTTCGATTTTTTGTCAAGACCCGACACGCGTACTTTGTAGGCAGGAAACATGCGCCTGGAATTCAAAAACCAAAAATTAGAAGTGATTATTTTGACATTCACCTGTTGTGGAACTTGTATCTGTAGTCATCCGCGGCAACAATGTCTAGCAAAAGGATGTATTTTGCCTTCAGATCTAGACCTGATACCCTGAATTTCATCTGGGGAAACATTTGCCTGAAATTGGAAAAATCAGTCTGATTTCAGAAGACCACACGGTATAATTGACATGCAACTCGAAGCTCTTCATTCAGAGTCTAATATCTTATGATTTCCTTTCCGAGGAGCTCATATACATATATATATATATATATATATATATATATATATATATATATATATATATATATATATATATTCCAAGAGATATCAATTTTTGGTATAACAGGTTTATTACATACTCTACATATTGAAATTAAAAATTAACAGAAACAAAATTACAGTTTTAATGAATTTTCCATCTTCATGAGCTAAAATTGGGAGAAAATACAATTGAGATGCTTCAAGATAAAATATATATACACATACATAAAAATATAGAAATAAAAAATTCATATACTTATACATAAACATATATAAAAATTTTCATTTTTATGTATGTGTATATATGTTTTATCTTGAAGTATCTGAATTGTATTTTATGCCAATTTTAGCTGACGAAGATGGAAACACAATTGAAACGTTCTGTTAATTTTTAGTTTCAATATGTAAAGTTTAAATTAAACCTGATATACCAAAAACTGATATCTCTTGGAATGAATATGATAAACAGCTAAAAATCAATATATATATATATATATATATATATATATATATATATATATATATATATATATATATATATATATATATATATTCATACCATTTTATCTGACTATTTGATGTCGTTTTGGAAAACGAAATATGAATATTTAGCATTATTCATTAATGATATACAACTGAATAGCTAGAAAACTTGATTTTAAAATTCACAAGGTCCTTTAAAATGCAGAAGAGTTAATTCTATAATCTGAGTACGCCACTGAGTATTGATAATATAATGTCATCTTCTCATTTATTCCACTCCCAATACGTAAATCATTTGCACAGTAATTTGTCAGATAGGTAAATAATGAAGATATGTTTCTCAAAGTGTTCAATACGTTGTTTTTTTTCATCATCCTACTCTGTATTTACTGGGAAATTTACTCATGCCCGTTTACTCAACGCGACTCTAGTAACTGCAATATTCGGAATAAAATTGCTAGTAATTCCGCAAACTGTGATATATTGCACGAAAACCAATTAGAGACACCACAAGATTATTTCTCGTTCATTTGAGGCCATTATCGTGCCAGGAAAAAATTATAAGTGGGTCCGTTCAAGCCTGTCTGTTTTATGCGGACAGGAAAAGGGAAATTACCGGTCAAATTGGATATTTAACCATTCAAACAAACTGCAAGTAGGTACCTATTTCGTAGCTGATTGAGGAAATCATGCTTCATCTTCGCAAAGTAATAATCTAAGTAGTGGGTGACTACTCAGTAATAGGTTTGAGTGAAACTCTTGTTTTTCGATAATTTTATTTGTCATGTTCTATTTGAGGATTAAGTCCAATGGCTAAACTAGCGTTGGATCAAACTCATAGGGATATCGTCAACATAGTTTTCTATTCTGTTTTTTCAAAATAAGGAAAATGAACTTTCAAATCATTGGTTATTGCTTTTTAGTGGAAATGCCTCTTCAAATGAAGTTCATGAGTTTCATTTTGACTAAAATAAATGATGAAGACAGACGTAAAGATATAGTTCAAGTTTTCCTCTCCTTGACATAGTTGTACACCCGTTTTTGTAGTTGCATGTCTCTTGATAACTTTCCAGATGAAGTACTCAAGGCCCTCTCACCCATATCATCTCTTGGCCTCTCAAAAATCCTTTTATATTTCAGAAAAATTAGTAGAGCAAAATGACCAATTTTCAAGAATCAAGATGTCACCTTTGTAAGCATAACTCAATTATGGAGCAACATATAAGGAACTTACATGGCCAAGTTTCCAGTATGGGCTGTGTAACCTGACAAAATTCACAGCTGTTTCCTGAAAAGTACCAATAAAAGTAGGTTATTGGAATCTAGAGCCGACCTGAATGATCTTCCAACTAAGCGAACCAATTTTCGTCCATCTAGAGGCCATGCTGAAGCCCATGCTCAATCTTATTATACCAAATAATCCATGATAAGGTAAGATTAGCTTAGTGCATGTTATACTGAACACCAAATAAATCGTAATATCCAGAAAAGTAGTTCATTTGGAGATCTCTCCCGCCTACAGGAAAGATTTCGATCACCAAGCGTGCCACATCATTAGAAAGGTCTTATTACTAAAACCTATCCAACGTTTATATACACCGTTAGGATTGACATCTACTTAAAGCTACACGGGTCAAATTGAACATGTTTGTGTTCTGGTTTTTCCGAAACCACAAAAGTTCAACTTGATAAATATACTCATGTATTTGAGCTCCAGTTAAATAATTCATAGCATATGGATATCAGTTAAAATGCATGATCTTTGCAAAGAAGATAGCTTTTTAGAAGTAGTATTTCATACGTATGTCTATATTCTTCATCTAACGAATATCCATTTCTCTTCCGATCATCTAACATCACAGTTCCGGTTATAAATTTTCTAGAGTAGGTTTAAATATATTTCAGAAACTCCCGATTCTTCACTGTGGACCTGTTTACAGTGAAGTACTGTGTGGTGATCTCTCTTCACATCAACACTCATAAAACTTAACCTTGAATCGTCAGCGACGATATAGATTTTATTCAATAATATAATACCTATTTCAAGAAATGCTTGATATATTAGAATTAAGTCAATTATTATATCTCTGATGAATCTTTGTGAGTTATTACACGTGTTTTTTTTACACTCGTGGAACACCGACTTAGTGTACTTACTCTACTAGAAACATAGCGATTGGGACAAAGCTCAGGCTTGAAAATATCTGTATATAATTACAGCTAACTTTCTCAGTGTTCAGATGGGTAGCGTGTTCCCATTTCCAAATTTCAGATTGTTATCATCTTCTATCATTACGCACTTAAATATTGCATGCAGATGGACCATCCGACGTGAAGTGATTTCCAAAATTTGGTATCCGATTATTCTATTCAAATGATCCTTTTGTCTTCTGGCAATATACTTATGTTGAGCATGTCGAAAACAGGAATTTAAAATTTTTCGCAAATAAGTGGAACGAAAAAAAGAGAAAGTGTAAATAAGTACGAGGGTGTGATGATTGCTATTTAGGAAAGTTAAAATAATTCAATATGGTTAGATACTATAGAACTATGTAATTCTATGAATAAATTGCTGACATCCATCAATGCTAACTTTTTGACACATTTAGGAACAAGGTAGCAGAATTTAGAAGAAAAAGAATGTATGCAATTATTGATTGAAAATTATGGAAAAGCGCAGCAGAAAACTTGATAATAATTATTTGTTTCTGCGACACTAAATCTTTGATTTTATAATTTGATGATGTTATACCAAAAACTAGAAGGTTTAGCTTAAAACTAGTTCACCATCTGTCCAATTCTTCGGATTTAATTTCAACACATCCTTATTACTACCCAAAATTTAGGAAGTACTTGAAAACTTCAAAATTTCATTAGCCGTTGATGAATAGTTCCTAGATAGTTTTTCAGTAGCTTATTATTACCCTAAGGAATTTATGTACTGAATGAGTTCTAAAGATATTATGTGAAGGAATGATAGGCCAGGTATTTATCAATACCACCTCGTATAATTGCCGAAAGTTGCGTTTCCCTGTGGGACACCACTCGGAGTAGACGTTTGCGTGCATTTAGCATGGCCATGGACCCGTTGTTATGTCTTGTTTAGGCGCCTACCTCCTTGGTACCCTATAATTACGTGAAATTGCCCCGGGCTGCCTCCTGTCATAGCCTCCCATTATCCTACTGATCGTACTGCGATACTATACCTGTTACCAACATAACCATAATAATATATGCTTTTGTAAATACCATGTTGGTGGCGCTGGGCCGTGGTAACTGTTTCGCTCTTGATTTATTGATTTTTAGAACGAAGCACGCCCACGTGACTAATGCTGGTTAAATAAAATGCGAATTCCTGGGGAGTTGTTCGAATTAGTTAGATGGTTATTTTCTTCTTCCTGTTTGTCGAACCAAGGGTACCAGGTTAGGGTGAGTTGTTATGATTGTTAATGACAAATTTTATATATGATTGTACATGACTGGCTGAAAAAGTTGATACTCGTATAATTTTTTTTTAAATTTATTGCATATTGGTTGCAGCAAAATTTATATTTATACATAACGTCGATTTAGGACGCATTTCAAATATTAAATTAAAATATGACATAAAAAAAAAAGACGAGAGGTGTCCTTTTTCTCTATATTATTTTAATGTGACTTGACACTTGATAGTGGTCTCGACCGTGATTTTTATTGGGGAACAATTAAATTTATTAATTCACTCATTCCAAGTCAAATAAGCTGAGCTGATGAGATCTAATAAGATCGAAACAGCTGTATGAAGATTTTGAGTCGGGTTGACTTGACGTTTTCTATAATTTACCCTTGGATTGAGAATGCTGATTTCGCATCGCGGAATACTTTTAACCAGATCCCTTGGAAACTTATTCGATTAAATTATTGAAAAATTTTTCTTGTTCACTTTATGTGATATTATTCAAATATCAGGCAAAGTTAAATAACCAAACAACGTTTGAGAGTGCTTGAAGGATAAAAAAGTCAATATTATAAATATATGAGGATTTTGAAATATGACTACAAGAGTGACTGGAAACTTTTTAAATCAATGACGTTTTCAGGAGAGGAGAATTCATTCAGAATTTAGTAGAACCAAAATATATTGCCATGTTCAATGTTGCATATTTTCTGATAAAAGTATTAACATGAAAATATAATGGCAACAATAAATAACTAAACTATCACAACTATCCAAAATATATTTATTATTATGCATAATCACTCCGGATTTAAGTGATTATGTGTGTATATACATATATATTACATAAAGTGATCAAGAAAAATTCTTTAGTAATTTAAAAATTATCAAACAACTTTCCAATGGAGCTGGTTTTACGTATTCCGCAACGCAAAATCTGCATTCCCAGTCTAACGATAAATTATAGAAATTGTCAAGTCACCCGACTCAAAATCTGCATACAGCTGATTCGACCTTATTAGATCTCATCAGTGCAGCTTATTTCATATCAGGAGGTACGTGTTTACGCGACGATTTTCTGCATTTTCGATGTAAGCGGTGAACTGTTGTTTCCCAATATCTTTGGTGGAAGGGCGCTATACAGTTATTGTTATACAGACAGTGTTACTGACCACGATTTGTATTGGGGAACAATTAGAAATTTGTTGATTCACTCCGAGTCAAATAAGCTGCACTGATGAGATCTAATAAGATCGAAACAGCTGTATGCAGGTTTTGAGTTGAGGTGACTTGACAATTTCTATAACTCACCGTTAGACTGTGAATGCTGATTTTGCGTTGCGCAATACGTATAGCCGGCTCCCTTGCAAAGTTTGATAATTTTTAAATTATTAAAGAATTTTCCTTGTTCACTTTATGTAATGTATAGAATCGATCATGGTCAACAAGTATGTTTTTCATGATTTGATATATATATATATATATATATATATATATATATATATATATCAGGGGCGGCTAGTCAAAGGAGGCTAAGGAGGCTAAGCCTCCTCAATAATATTCCGTGTATCACTAATATATTATATTGAATAGTCAGCATTATTCAGCATAACCATATTAATCAAAATCATATTATTTTATGCACCTACCTTCCTTTCAACCTACATTATATAATATAATTTATTAATTAAGATAGAAGGTATTTATATTTACTGCATTGCATTCATTTCAAGATTTGTGGCAACGCTGCGGAGGCATGGAAAGGTATATTCTCAACGTTCATTATGCCTGCCACAGAAAAGCAAACAACGGTGCAAATACTCCGAATGAATACTTCATTGCAATAGAAAAGCAAAACACATGTAAATGGCAACACGGATAGGAACCCATTCTCATACAATGTCGACCAATCACAACTATAGAATTTCGCGTGACATCGAGTGAATTCGTTGGAAAGCATTAATTGAATCGTAGTGTCATCGTAGTTACTAATGGCAGCGTGTTTACTTGTATTGCTCGCGTATTGTTTTAAAATGAGTTTGGTTACTGAAGTTAATTTCAAAAATTTCAATGGTGACTTAGTGGAATATTTGTTATCCCATAACTTTAGTGCACTAAGTTATGAGGATAAAGTTTTGATAAAAACATTGCGACCTACCCCTGAATTAAACAATTTGGTGCAGCGTAACAGACAACAAAACCGCGGTTTTAATACAAGGAATTATGAGAGACATCCTTGCCTAACCGGATCACAGGTAAAAAATAAATTATTTTGTTGGCAGTGTTTACTTTTTACTAGTGAAAATGCCTCTGTTTGGGGCCGCTTAGGATTTGAGGATTTGATTCTATACCTAGTTGAAAGTGAGGAATTTTTCACCGATAAAGTAACTTTAAATACAGCACGCGGATTAATATCTTACTTACAAGATAAGGAATTTATATATTTTTTAAACATCTTTAATTAATTTTTGAACAAACAGAAATAGTTTTTCAAATCTTACAGCACAAGTTTCCATATGTAATTTACTCACGAAATCGGCTCAAGTTTCTTTTGGAAAAAATTTCAGAATTTCGTGCAGAAGTTTATTTTAAAAAACTATTTTCTGTATTTCAAACTGCTGATGATACGACTCAATTTAGCCCAAAACGAAAGAAATTCAGTTACGCAGATATGGAGCTCCACTATAAGCAAATATTTTATGAAATTTTTGATACTATTAGGGGTCAAATAGAAATAAGGTTCTCTGATTTGAAAGAACTGCATTTCTTCGACTTACTCAATAAAAATTTGTTAACCGGATTTTCGGCTAATTTTACAGATAACCTTTCGGAAAATTTATGTCAAAAATACACTTTTTTTGATAAGGTGGCCATAAAAAGTGAACTGTGTGTTGTTTATAATGACAATGAAATTTTGGGGCAAAATGAAAATCATGTGAGGACTGTTAAATACCTTTTTGATAATGATTTGAATCAAGATTTACCCCAAGTTTATAAACTCTTATGTCTAATTGTTTCTATCCCGGTGAGATCGGCTTCCGTATAGCGCTCGTTTTCCACTCTTAAGAGAATTAAAACTTATTTACGAAATTCAATGAGCCAGGATCGTTTGAAATATATTAGTTTGTTGTCTATTGAAAAGGAATTGGCAAAACTTTTGGCGAAAGACAAAAAATTTTATGAGGATATTATAGATCATTTTGCTAACGTTAAAGATCGCAGAATCCCGCTAATCTTCAAAAATATATAATAACTTTTTATTTGCTCTCAACAGCTGTTAATAAATTCGTTAAGTAGGTAGGTAGGTACCTATTTTGTGAAAGAAAAAAAAATTTGATTAATAGATGAATTGATTAATTGGCTGAGAAGAGTTTTTGTGAATATTGTAAATAGGAGTTGTAGGTCTCAAGGTAGACACTCGAAAGTGAAAACAAATTAATAGCTTAGGGTGCTTGTTTCACTTTGATTTTCTTTAAATTATGAGGCGGTTGACCTTGAAATCCTAAAAATTTTCGCCTATGGTGTATTTTTTAACACCTCTTGTAGCCTCCTCAAACCAAAACCTCACGAGCCGCCACTGATATATATATATATATATATATATATATATACATATATATATATATATATATATATATATATATATATATATATATATAAATATATATATATATATATATATATATATATATATATATATATATATATATAATATATATATAAATATATAAATTTATATATATATATATATATATATAAATATATAAATATATATATATATATATATATATATATATATATATATATATATTTAAACATATATATGTATATTTATATATAACCAATTTAATCCAAAATTCAAAGAATTTTACCAAAACGAAAGGTTGATTTTCGACCAAGATCGGCCAAGTCGAGTGTCTAGTTCGTCGATAAATCAAAAGGGATCGCGTCTCTTGCTTAAAGCAGGAAGGACGGACGCGTAAACTGCCAGGTAAGGCCATTACCGGCCGTATTTGTTTAGTAGGTACCAGTGGCGCCCGTCAGTCGCAGCACTGCGGGGGGCACGGTTGGTCAGCCGGTTCTGACCGGGTTGGTTACGATGGGGTCAGGGTCGGTATTGAAATAATTTGGAATTTGCCAGGCTTAAGTTGACAATCATATTTAATGGATTATAGAAAATATAATTGCTTGAAAAAGTTACTGAATATTTTGTGTATTCAATAAACATTTTTATATAAGTGTGTATCTGAAAATTCAACATATTTGCGAAATGGCGATAAGGTTTGTTTGAGAAATACAAATTGATCTGAAGAAATAAGATTTAATATTTCATACTGAATTTAAATAGGTACATTAATACTTTTAGCGCTTTTTTTGAACATCATTCTCTACAAGTAAGATTGAGACAGATTCATTCAAAATCCCCATAATTATTAATATCTTTTTTGAGGGTGTTAGTTTTTACAAAGTATGAAACATAATCTCTATTTTAATTGATATTATTGTGTGAATTGTTATAATATATCCCGACCGCGATTTATATTGGAAAACAATTAAAAATTTGTTAATTCACGCCGAGTCAAATAAGCAAGTGATGATGATATCTAATAAGATCGAAATAACTGTATGCAGATTTTGAGTCGGGGTAACTTGACGATTTCTATAATTCTCTGTTGGATTGTGAATGTAGAATTTTCGTCGCGGAATACATACAACCAGCTCCCTTGGAAAGTTGTTCGATAATTTTTTTAATTATTGACGAATTTTCTTTGTTCACTTCATGTAATATATTGAACTGTCTATGGTCAACTTGTA
Organism: Cynegetis impunctata; assembly: GCA_030704885.1. Classification (NCBI taxonomy): domain Eukaryota; kingdom Metazoa; phylum Arthropoda; class Insecta; order Coleoptera; family Coccinellidae; genus Cynegetis; species Cynegetis impunctata. Next base: position 412,908 of record JARQZK010005082.1, on the reverse strand, counting down.
TATTTTTCATGATTTGATATACGTTATACCTTTGCAGAGGATTCTTCAAGTATTCAGCTGTATATATGTTTAAAAAAATATTCTGAATTTTGAAAATCAACTATACAAACATACTTCATAGTTATGTTCTACGATTGAAACTTTTCGCAGGGGAGAACTGTAACTATAATAAGTGATTGATGCTTGTTCAGATATTTCAAGAAGTAGGCTTATATAATTTCTCAGAATACACAATTGATTGATTATTTGAAAATATTGAATATATAGAATCCCACTTCTGATGCTACGACTTATTCGAACAATTAGACTTTTTGGAAATTCCCAATAATTCTCTATATGAGTGAAATTCCAAGCGATATTTTTGGGCTAGTAGGACCCTGCGATAGGTCAAATCTACAAACCGGCTAATTAAAACGAAACGGCGCCTATTTCTACCCTTCAAAATGGTTATGAAACAACCTAGAGATTGTAATCGGCTAAGAAGGGTTTATCGCCTACTTACAACCGATTTGTTATTGATACTACTTCGCTCTATGCTTTTACAATAGTATTATACAAGTGGAATTTCGAGGACTTCCTTTTGATGTCTGCGAATTCTTTTGGTCAAGGTCTTTGTGAAAATTGGCTAAAATGAGTTTTGCGGATTATGGTATTGTCGAAGACTACCGCTAGAAGCTGCAGATTACTTTCTTGAGTGTTTCTGTGACGTAGGGCTAACAAATCAACAGGGATCCATTCTGCTGATAAAAGTTGCCAGTATTTCTCTCGGTTTTAAAATTTGTGCTTACATACAAATTGTCACTATGAAAACTGCTTCTTATTTGTTAAATTCACAAGAATTTTTTTAATTCTCGTAAGATATACTTAAATATGAATATAAAAGGCAGAGAACAATAATAGCAACTTATTTTTTAAGTTTATTTATTTTCTTTTACGTGTTCATCAATAGTAATAAGTAGGTAATGTTACAAACTTGTCGAACAATCCTAGTATATTTCCAGAACTCGGAAAAGCGAAACTCATTTTCATGCACTATTTTATCCGCGATGTTTCAATGTTGTGCTAAAAAGACGATAACAAATTTAATGTATTTGAGGTCGATAGTCAACTCACAATTACGGATATTTAAAATATTCCACTTATATGTAGGTACATTCTTATGTCAGTGTCTCACATTTAGTATCATATTTCAGCTAATCGTTCGAAAGCGGTGGAAATTGTTTCTTCGTAAATAAAATTGTATTCAAGGACAGAATAAATGTATGGACTAAGTGAATCAGTATTAACTGGAAACTTTCAAATAATCGAAATGAAGTACTTTTTTCAATTCAACTTTTATTCCGTATGTCTTATAAAGAGTTTGCATTAATCAGTACTTCTTTCACCTATGAGTTCATATTTTTCTTAAATTTTTTTAACGTAATATTCATTGGTTCAATTTCTCCTTATATATTCACATTTCTAACTCCAATTTTGATTGTATTTTGAATTTTCCTGAATTTCTGTTTAATCCAGTATTTCATTCAATTTTGTTTCAACCGTATATATATATATATATATATATATATATATATATATATATATATATATATATATATATATATATATATATATATATATATATATATATAGCATTAATCGCCTCCGTGGCAAAGTTTGACCAAATCTCCCATACCGGAGAGTTCAAACAATAAACCACAATTGTGTGATTATCTTCCGTATCAGAGGATTTTGTTTGTTGTACTATTTTCATCTTCAAATTTTCAATCCAATACTTGGCTACGCCGTTCTGATGAGGACCAAAGAGTCCGAAACACGTGTCAACGGCTGCTTCCATATAAGCGTGCTATATCTATACGATAATTCTACTCCACTTCTTTAATGTTTTCCCATACTAATTTCTTTGGTTGTTAGATAAATAGTACCCTATTATTATTATTTTCAAACATTACGTAGGTAAAGGTTTCTTTGGTTTCCCTTACCATCTAATGATAACAATTTTGAATATTAATATTAGACTGAATAGCATATACAAAGCTGCCCTGTTCTATTCAATTTTTTCAAATCAATAAATGTCAAAGAAATTTCAATTACGAATATCGTAGTGAAACGTCAACTTTTTAATAAAATCGAGTTTTTTAATATTCAATCAGCCTGTTATTGCTAATAATTATCAAGAGATTATATATATATATATATATATATATATATATATATATATATATATATATTTATATATATATATATATATATATATATATATATATATATATATATATATATATATATAAATTTGGTTGCATAATACTGCAAATTATTTGAGTGGCATAGAGTTTAGTAAACGTTGCAAAAGTTCTCTTTTTCAGTATCTAAAATAGAAATATAAAAATATCTTAATAGACAACACCGACTACAGAAACATTACACGTTTAACTGCTCACCTCAGTATAAACAATAAAATAAAAATAATCTAGAGTATAAAAATAATATCGTCATACAATTACAATATATATTTTGAAAATTATTTCCTTATTTATTTGGCATTCATCGGTGTCTAACTTCGTTAGGTATTCGTTCTTTTCTTTTTTTTTAAGCTTGACTGGTTTTAAAGAAATGGCAAGTAGAAATGACCAAGCTGTTTGGTGTCTCTTTTGTCATTTACTGTGTTCTCCAAATTTGTTTGTCTATGGAACATTTCGTGTATTCCTCTATGTTTCTTGTTTTTTTGTGCCGTTAGTATTTTTGTTTCTTCATAGTAAAATTCGTGATTTTTTGTTGATTTGTGTTTTTTCAGTGCCGTTGTTGCTGCTTTGGTGTATTTGTGGGCGTTCACCTGGCCATGCAATCTCTGTGATGTTTGTCCTATGTATTGTTTTCAGCAATCTTTATAAGGAATTGAGTACATAAGACTTTTTTCGGGGGCGTTTTAGTCTTTAGATTGCTGAAAATTTGCCTTACTTGGTTCTGCGGTCTATGAATGACTTTTAAAAGATTTAGTATACTCTGGATAGGTTATGGCGTAAAAAATGCAGTGTAATGAGTGTTCAAGAAGAGTCTTTTAGTAATTTCAATTTTTTTCTCAAACCACTGCGATATTTCGAGTTTTGTGCATGTTTACAGCCTCTCCAAATTCACTCAACATGCTGAAAATTTTATGAGAATTGAGTTGGTATAAGGGATGTGCCGTTTTCATATTTCGAATATTTTCTCAAACCGCCGTCATATTTATTCTGTAATTTAATGATATTTGCATCATGAGAACATAAACTTGTCTAAACTACGATTCCATCGAAAGAACATTGAGGAACATTTTGTTGCTAAATGTTTCCCTTTGTTGCCATAGGTAGAAACTAATGGCAACATACGTAAATTTCTTGTTTCCACTGAAAGAACTAAAACTGTCAATGGTTACATATTGTTTAGTAGAAACAATGAATATTTGTTGCAGAAACATAAAGAAATTTTAAGGAACATTTTGGAACATTTACGGAAACAAGCAACAGCAACAAAAATGTTTCTCAATGTCTTCCGGTGGCACCGTAGCTATATATTCATTCGTTTTCGTAGTTGCGTTCTCGATATGTTTACACTGCGATAACAACACGGGTTTGTTTACATATGTTTTCTATTTTCATTTAAAGTTTACCGCTCACAATGGAAACCGGCGACAAGTAGGAACAGTCAACGCTTGTTGCCGAAAAATAAAGAAATTTCAAGGAACATTTTGGAACATTTGTAACGTTAATTTCCCTAATGAAATAAAATTGAATTTTGGATATTTTACAAAAATTAAATGCTCCGACTAGTTCAAATGTTTGGGAAATTTGGTTACACTTTACCTGATTTATTCACATGAGACAATGAAACGGAGTAACTTTACTAAAATCTCTATTAAAGTTATTTGTAAAATTTGGTTCAAAGATTACAACGTGAAATATAATTAAATTGAATAAAGTAAAATGAATAAAGTTAATTTTATTGAGCTCTTGTCAGTATAATGATCTGTTTTTCAACGGTCTTCAATCCAGAGTCCTGCGGTTTTTAGAGACTTTTAACAGTTCCTGGAGTTTTTGAAAGTTCCTGGAGTTCTTGAAAGTTCCTGGAATTCTTGAAAGTTCCTGGAGTTATTGAAATGCAGACTCCTGACGTTTTTGGAAACTCAGACTCCTGACGTTTTTGGAAACTACTGACGTTTTTGGAAACTCAGACTCCTGACGTTTTTGGAAACTCAGACTCCTGACGTTTTTGGAAACTCAGACTCCTGACGTTTTTGGAAACTCCTGACGTTTTTGGTAAAATTCACATTATCGAATTTCAGTTCAATTAACCTTCAATAATCTTGTTTGCTGCATAGATTCCTATCCTTTTTAATCTTATCTACAAACGGTACTACGTTCTTTGAATCAAATAAAAAAAACTAAGAGTTAAGGAAAGTGTTTTTTTTTCGAGCAAAAAAAACACAACACAAACTTTCATCAACGCAACAAGCAAAAAAAAACAAGGCTAAAAAAGAAAATTTGAACTAAGAAAATTTTGTCTGAAGGTAATTAACGTGAATATATAGAAAAAGGATTGTTCGACTAAAAATTGAAATTAAACTACAAGTTCACAAATATGATCGAAATTATTTAATCAATGTCATTGATCAATATGATGAAACACTTACCGCTTCCTAGCGCAAAGATATTTAACAAAAATTTATCAACTTCGGGATAACTATAAGGTGTGAATTTATTTCCCTTTACAATATAATTCTTACGTCGTATTAACTCGAATTCCCAAGTCGAAAAAAAAAGATGGTTTAGTTAGCGTTCCGGCTTTGACAAATTATCCCTCCTACTATTTGAAGTGACTCTAGAAATCATAAAATCTTCTTTACTGACTGATCTCGGCTAGAATTTGGTTTAGCCAGTGGACGGTATTTAATAACGTTACACATTTACGGAAACACGCAACAGTAACACATATGTTCCTCTGGTGGAATCGTAGCTTGTAGGATGACAAGTAGAAACAGTCAACATTTGTTGCCGAAGCATAAAGAAATGTTAAGGTACATTTAGGATCATTTTGGAACATTTACGGAAATACGCAACGGCAACAAAAACTTTCCTTAATGCTCTTTCGGTGGAAATGTAGCTTTATAATATTGACGATATTTAGATCTCTAATGAATTCTGATTTGATCCCGAAATTGGCCTCGGATTACTTGTTCTTGAAATATTAACTACCAAATAGCGGATAACGAAATAGATAATTCAGAACATATTTTATCTGAACCGATTAATTTAACGATGTGTCACGGTAGAAGATGTGTGATTTCTTGTTGCGGATGTTGGAATTATCTGGAAACATAACGAAGACAGATAAGGGAGACAGCTGAGGTGTCATAGGTCACTAGATTGTCTGAATCGTTTTGACACCAACCTTATGGATAAATTTCGATTAGAAATGCTATTTTGTCATTTAACGACTTTGTTTTGAAAAAGTAGAAAGGACACCGCGAAAAATTAAGCGATTGAGTTCGCGTATATGATGTTTGATATCATTTTTGTTATTTACGCATAACTCAAATAACGCAATAGGTGTAATGTTATATATTGGATCAAGGTTGGACTTTTTGAAGGGTACCGGTGAATTTATACGATATTCATTTATAATTCGAAGTAAAATATGAGAATATGAGAATTTCGAGTGGATATATTTGATTCAGAAATAGAAAATATATTCATAAGGACATATGTACCTTTATTAATCAAATGAAGTCAAACTCTTGATTTCACTGAAATTAGTTTAATTTACTTGAAATATGTTTCGGGCTTTTAACACAATATCAAGAGCTGATGACAAACAAAAATTCAGTCTTCAAATTAAATTCATATCTAAGTAAAATAAAAGATTATTAAATTATGTCAGTATTATCAAATGATACCAAGATTTGGATTATATATCAACTACCAGTAAAGCAACACTGATGAAATATAATAAGATTACAAAAACTGTATGTTATTCTGAGATGCGTTTATTTTTGTTTTTGGAGTTTATTGGATTTTCGTATTTAGCCAGTCGTATGAAAATTTTATGTGGAGTAAAATCGAGCGTTAAGTAAAAGTGAAATGTTACGTTCCTTTGCGCAACATATATACGCACCTTTTACTTCGAGATAATTAGTATATCGCCGCATATATTAGGGTATAGAGTTGATGCATGTATAGGTATTTATATTTATTGATACTTATATTTGTGCACAATGAACAATAGTATATTATTCAAAGAGCACAAAATGATTGCTATTTTTCACGAGGGTGAAGTTTGCAACACGAGCCGCAGGTGAGTGTCGCAATTCACCCGAGTGAAAAATTGTAATTTTGTGCGAGTAAAATACTATACTCTGTCCACAACTTCCTTAAAAAAATTAGTAATAATCGGCATTTCCAACAATAAAAATAGTTATCGAAAGCGTTGACATAACATTTTCTGTTTTCACTGAAAACTGCATAGTCACGTAAACGTCAACTATTTCATTTGACATCGATTCCATTCCTTTCTTTCACTCTGATAAAAATTAAATACATAATTTTGCATTTATGTATTTATATTAATATTAACAGAACAATCATTAAAATAAATGAAAGCATTGAATTTATAGATAAAACTATGTTTTAAAATCCAACAATAATAATATCATAACAATGTGAATGATGTTCTCTAGTTTAGATATACGTCCTAAGTCTGACGGCATGCAGTAAATAATGAACAATTATTCACTAGTGAATAATAGGTAGTGTTACACTTTAGGAAGCACATGTATAATGAATGTTTTATAGTACAGTCGTGGTCAAAACTATTAAGTGATTTAAGTTAATTATTAACTTCAACCACTTAATAATTTTGTTCATTTGGCACAAATATAAGTATCACTATATGTATAGATATAAATACCCAGACGGTATTTATATCTAGTGATACTTATATTTGTGCACAATAAACAAAATTTTAAGTGATTTAAGTTTTGAATCTTTCAATACCTACTTTATTAACTTTTATCACTTAATAATTTTGTTTATTGGGCACAAATATGAGTATCACTAGATATGAATACCCAGACGTTACCTATTTATATCTAGTGATACTTATATTTGTGCCCAATAAACAAAATTATTAAGTGATTAAAGTCAATAAAGTATTGAAAGATTTAAAAAACAATCGATTCAAATGACACTGAATAATAAAGAAGAAGAACCTGTAAAACACGTGGATGCAGCTTATTTTATAATTATCATTCAATTAACGAATAGCTGTCTGTTATTTAATGTATGTATATATTTTTGATTAATTGCATATATCTTTTGTATTTTATATTATATATTATGTTATTAAAATTATTGTTGGAATTTACGCTGCTTATATTAGGGTATACCGGTAACAGTTGATGCATGTATAGGTATATATGATACAACACATACAACAGCAACCTATAATCGACAATTTGTGTTTTGATTTTAGAGTGTATTTCATTTATTTATAATTAGTGTTACTTATATTTGTGCACAATAAACAAAATTATTGAGTGAATGAAGTTAATAAAATACTGAAAGATATGAAAAAACGGACGCATGACTGGAGTAAACTTTTTTTTATTGTAACATGTTTTTCGAATGTTAATTTCAGAGTAAATTGTAATTTATTTGAAAATTTCCACTTATCGGTTCATTCTTTTCTCTTCACCTCATCCATTACATGAGTACCATTGATGAGCATTTAATGAAGTCGCGGTCTCTTCAGTGACTTTTTTGCAAATTTGGTATATCTTTTGAAGGCAAGTGCACTGCAGGTGTTCTTAATGCCATAATAACCTTGCAACAACCATAATTACCATCGCTATACAAAAGACATTTCTATAGGCACATGAAATGCTCAAAAACGTCATTGTATTTCGTTTCAACGTCCCACGATCCATCTCTAAACCAGAGAACTTTTTATAACATTATTACGGCCCATTTTTACGCGTTTATCTGACTCATAATCCAATATTCCCCAAGCCCACTACTTATTTCACCATCAGCCAGGCGATGGGTTTAAATACAGGGTGACCCGAAGCGATGGCCGTTTTTTTATTTAGACGCTTCAAGATCGTGAAATCACTGTATTCATGGGAATGAAAGCTTAATCATGGGTTACGTAGGTGAGAAAACGATCTTCCTCAATTATGTACACTCGGGGTAAGAGGTTGGTTTGCTTGTTTGTCTTCGCTGGTACAAAATGGTAAGGAAGTCGGTGAGAATAATATCTCGAGATGTAGATTTTATATCAACACCCTATACCAGTGGCGGATTTAAAGAGTTTAATTCAATTTCATAAAATATTCAGAAATAAGGAAAATTTCATGGTTATAAATTTAAATATATCTTAACAAATGAAAGAAAATGGTGTCTGGATTAATATACCCCAGAACAACAGAAATATTTTGAAGGATTCAAAATTGACTCTTAATGCTATTGTTTCTATTTTACTGTACTGTAGTTCCAATAAATTGATCGCAAATCCCAGCTGCTTAAATAATATGATCTGACAGGTATCTGTTACAAACGAAAATGTACAACTTATCAAAAGTGATTATTGCACATAATTTTAAATTTCGATTTGAATTGAAATACTTTTTACAAACTGTACAATAAATATGTATCATCAATAAACTATAGGTATTATAATAAAACTTGTTATAAATAGTACCAATTTTGAAAATAGAGTTAGATAGATTCTGATTGGCCTACTGCCAATGACGTCACAAGTCAGTTTCTTGTATTGTGAGAGTTGTAACATATAGGTGATATATTTGAATCCTTGGAAAACTTGACGTTGAATTTAGATGCAATATGAGTTAATTAGTATAGGTTAATTGATTTGGTAATCCTTTTAACACCTCATTTTTACTGTAGAATTATTGAATTCGAACATATTCAAATGAAAAATTCAAAGGGAACGAAGAAATTCTTGACATAATACATGAACACATGTGAAAAAACTATGAGCACAGTAACAATGCTTATACATATTCTAATAATGCTTCAGAAGAAACCCAAAATTCCTTTGAGATTTGACAATACTTGCGTCAAAACAGTAAACTAGCAGCGTTAACCTATCTAATTCAACAAGCATTTAGGCGAAACCGAAAATTCCTCTGAGATCGGACAATGCTCAGGACAAATCAGTAGAACTAGCAGCGTTATTAGAAAGTTAACGATTCTAATTCAACAAGCATTTAAGCGAAACCCAATATTCCTTTGAGATATGACAAAACTTGCGTCAAATCAGTAAAACTAGCAGCGTTATTCGAAAGTAAACGTTTCTAATTCAACAAGCATATAGTAGAAACCCAAAATTCCTTTGAGATATGACAATGTTTGCTTAAAATTAATTAAACTAGCAGCGTTATTCAAAAGTTAACGTTTTTAATTCAATTAGTATATAGGCGCAACCTAAAATTCCTTCGAGATATGACTATGTTTGTGCCAAATCGGTAAAAGTAGCAGCGTTACTAGAAAGTTAAGTTTTCTCATTCAAAAACCATTTAGGCAACACCTAAAATTTCTTTGAGATGTGACAATGCTTGCTAAAAATAAGTAAAACTAGCAGCGTTACTAGAAAGTTAACCTTTCCAATTCAACAAGCATTCAGGCGAAAACCAAAATACCTTTGAGATATGCAAATGCTTGTGTCAAATCGGTAAAAGTTAGCCTTTCTTATTCTAAAACCATTCAAGCGAAACCTAAAATTCCTAGGAGAAAACTTGTTGAAATCAGTTACTAGCATTGTTACTCGAAAGTTAATCTTTCTAATTTAACAAGCATTTAGGCGATACACAAAATTCCTTTGAGATATGACAATGCTTGCTTCAAATCAGTAAAACTAGCAGCGTTACTCGAAAGTTAACCTTTCATAAATGTCTGATATAATTGATTTTAAAAGGAAATAACAGAATCTCATAGAAAAAACTAAGATCTGAAATCCCACCAATTCTAGTTATTCGCAGTTTTCAGTCTTCACATTTTCAGACCCAAAATACAACATACCAGATTGTTATTCATTTAACACTTCATGAAGATATCTTGTACAAATCGGCCTATCTCATCATCCACTATATGAATTTATAAGAAAGTAAAAACAAAAATTTGGAGAACAATGGGTTATTAAATCTGCCTATTTAATTTTATCGACGTTCAGTTGAATATACACGAAAATAAATGACTCTGGATCTTATTTACATAATTTTTATATTACAGGTTACAGAGGCTGTAATCTGCTTTCATCACTTAAGCGTTCGCATGATGGGAACGTCAAGCATTTACTACATCTTGAAAACTATCTGCAAATTGTTGCGATGTAGAACTGATCGGTGATACGATGTTTTGGTGTTTTGTAATCTGATTGTAGTTATTGTGATTCTTTTTTTAGTGTTTATTTTACAGTGAGGTTCTAATAGTATTCATTTTTATCTGTAAATTTAAATGGGATGTCGTTTAGTTCACGACAGAGTGATGTTTCATTAATTCCATATATATAGATAAATATTGGAAGGCCTCGGTAGCCCAAGTTCATCGTTTGTATACGAAGGATCGTGGGTTCGAGTCCCATCATGCTCTTGGGTGTTGTTTGAATTGCATATTCATTTGAGATCTGCGCTTTAACGAGACACCATTTTTGAAATCATTAAGTGCAATAAAGCATGAAAAATTAACCAGTTCTAATAATGGTGAGCAAAAGAAATTTTGTGGGAAAACAAAATGAACCACTTTTGGCCTTTCCTAAATCCGGTCTTCGCCAAAAAAAGGCCAAGTTCTGTGGCTAGAAGAATTGGAAAGGGCTCCTCTATTATAAGTTGTGTCCAAACAAAGAGACCATACATTCATAGAAGTAATGTTGGACAAATTGAAGATAGAAGTAAAACAAAAATATAAATAAATATACTAGAACAATGGTTAATAATAACAATTTATACATTTATTTAAAGAAATAACGCATGACGCACGTTTCGGTGAAACTTCACCTTCTAGAAAAAATATCAAATATAACAGCCTCACTTTCATCGAAAATTCAAGTAAAAAACTTAAATCTCTCTTATCTAAGCACAACATTAACATTGCTTTTCGTACCGGTAATAATTCAGGAAATCATATAAAACATAATAAATCCAAAGTTCATAAAGATAATAATGCAGGAGTTTATAAAATAAATTGTGGTGATTGTGATGAGTTTTACATTGGCAGAACTTTCAGAATTTTTCAAACTAGAATTTCAGAACACAAACGTAGCTTTGTTAATCAAAAGTCGTATTCACATTATGCAAACCATTTAATCCAAGAAAATCACAAGTTTAATTTCGATTTCAAAATATTAGGTAAATGCTGAAACTGAGGGAATTAAACTTAATTTTTTAGAATCATTACAGATAAATAAATACAAGCATTCCGGTCTCCTATTGAATAGCCAAATCGATCATACTTCAAGCCCCTTTCTTGATCTTTTCAAAATTACCGAACTACCTGACTAGCAGTTCAGAATTGGTTTTTCCTATTCTAATAATTATTTGTAGCCATCCCTCTATTTACCCTTTCTACAAAATCTGTCATCTCTTTATTTCTTGTTTTCGATATAACAGAGAATCATAGTTAGTTTGCCATTAGCATCTGAAGAAAGTGAAGTTCCACCGACTTCAACCGACGCAACGTGCGTCATGCGTTATTTCTCTGAATAAATGTGTATATTTTTATTATTAACCATTGTTTTAATATGTTTATTAATTTACACCATGTATCGGCCCAATTTATCCAAAATATCAAGAAATAGCTGGTACTCTTCTGCTCTTTGAAATATATAAAAAAACTGGAGTAAACTCCAGTCGTGTGTCGTAGCTGACACACACAATTTTTCATTTTTAGTTAACATGGCCTCATTTTATATTCTGCTCTACTTGTTAGGACAAGCACCTATGGAAATTTTGGAGATTAAAAATATTCGTCGAGGTTAAAAGTATTGTTGCCCTTTACTTGACATAATTTTTCACCGCTTTACTATTAGTCTACAGGCCCATATCAAAAAATGGATGGGTCATATGAACCACCAGGTGCTGTATATAGGACGATATAAGAGCATAAAATAATAAGATTCAGCACTATGCCGTCACTTGAAAGCTGTCCAACTGAGTGCTAGTGAGAATTCAAAAGTGCAGGTAGAGGGAGTACATTTTGGTCATATATTTTTGTACGGCATTTTTACCATGGATAGATCCATGAAAAATAATGAAAAAGCGCGCAGTGCCGTGAAAAAATGGTGCGCCACAAAGTCGGTAATTTTTTTTGATTCTCTGACAATTTCCAGGGTAAATTTGGTCATTTCATTCTGTACGGCATCAGTTTCATACTGTTTCAGTACAGCTTCTAATCCATTATTCGGCAACGCCGTACAAAAATCATGCGCAAAGGGGAAAAAATCGAGGGTTGCAACCCCCTCTCTTTGCGTGGTCCGGTGGGTGATTTGAAAAAGTACGGCTTCGGTTCCAAAACATTATTCAGCACTAAAAAGTACTATTAAAAATAATGCCGTCAAAAAATTTTTGTTCATTTGAATGCATATTAATAAATATCTTAATTTCATGGTATACTTGATTTATAATGCTGTAAAATCATTTGACTCTGTACGGTAACTTGTTTTAACATGATATTGTAAAATTTGATTCTTATATAGTATTGTCGTTCGAAAGAAACTGTTCTAAAAAAAATTATAGAGAAATACAAAAACTGAAATTTTTTAAATTATTGCGAAAGTTTATATATTCATAGATTAATAAAATATAGCAATTTTCTACATTTTCCCTTATTTTAAATAGTATTAAGATAAATAAATTAGGAAAAAATGATGCCGTACATTTTAATGCAGAACATATCTATTAGGCTGATGAAAATGACGATATATATGTAAATTATATTTATTTAATATTTTTATTACTTTTTTATCAATATGAACTTTCAGATTTGTACGGCATTAACTTTTTATAAATCATTGCATTAAGTACAAATAAACTATCTAAATGCCGTATAAAAAAATATCGTCATGAATTTCACCTTACATTTCGTTATATGGATTTTTCTTACATTTCGTTCTATGGATTTTTCCTAGAGTTTGTTTCCCCCTACAAACCTTTGGACCAACGAAAATGTACGGCATGTAAAAAAATATTATCTACGCATAAAATACTCAAAACAAATTAATTTTATGTTGTTTCAAATCACCCCCCGGACCACGGAAAGGGAGGCGGTTGCAACCCTCGATTTTTTCCCCTTGTCGCATGATTTTTTTACGGCGTTGCCGAATAATGGATTAGAAGCTGTATCGAAACAGTATGAAGCTGATGCCGTACAGAATGAAATGACCAAATTTACCCTGGAAATTGTCAGAAAATCAAAAAAATTACCGACTTTGTGGCGCACTATTTTTTTACGGCACTGCGCGCTTTCTCATTATTTTTCATGGATCTATCCATGGTAAAAATGCCGTACAAAAATATATGACCAAAATGTACTCCCTCTACCTGCACTTTTGAATTCTCACCAGCACTCAGTTGCACAGCTTTCAAGTGACGGCATAGTGCTGAATCTTATTATTTTATGCTCTTATATCGTCCTATATACATCACCTGGTGGTTCATATGACCCATCCATTTTTTGATATGGGCCTGTAGTCTATATGATTTATTTCTTGAATTAATATTGTAAAAATCCGATATATCTGTCAATATATTGTTTGTTAATTGTCACAAAAGCCGTTGCAAGCGAGAAGCGGTAATCATTAAATTTATTACGTCGCCGCATTTTCAAATTAACGTTTCAATTACATTTTCGATTGCTATTAGCCAAACAATTCGATACCTGCCATATTCGTACGCGTTTTAACATTTAAACATGGAATCTATCTTTTTTTTGTAATTTTAATGAATCCAATAATGCAGTTGAATTGGTTTGTGTTAATTTATTGGAACGACTAAAAATTGAACCGTTTTATTTGGAGTTACTATTTGATGTTTGATGTTGAGGAAATATTTTGAATCTCATAATCGAATGACCTATACAACGTTGATAATATGTTGTTGACATAAATTATGATTTGTATATGAAACGCAATATATAGGTAAAAATGTAACCATTTAATTTTCAGTTGATCTGGAATCTTGAAGATATCGTAATATTATGATTGTACAATTATAACTGTTTATTTTCCTTTGCAGTGTGGTTCATACCAAAATCATAATTAGTAAATAAAGTGGAATTGTATGTTCATATTTTTTCAATTTGTGTGTTAATTCGTCGAAAATTTGTCGATATCTAAAAATGTAACCATTTAATTTTCAGTTGATCTTGAATGTTGAAGAAATCGTAATTTTATGATTGTACGATTAACTCTTTACTTTTCATAGCAGTTTGGTTCCTACCGGAATTATAATTAGTAAATGAAGTGGAATTATATTTTCATAGGCTTCTTCTTGTGTGTTTATTCTTCCAAAGTCTGTCAACATCACAAAATGTTTTTATTTTCAGTTGATCTAGAATGTTGAAGTGATCGTAGTTTTATCAAGTTCATCAACATCTAAAAATATAACCGTCTAATTTTCAGTTAATCTGGAATTTCGAAGTTTTTTTTAACAGTTTTATTCCTACTGAAATCATAATTAGGAAATGAAGTGGAATTTTATTTTCATAGTTTTATTCATATATATTTATCATCTCAAAGTTTGTCAACATCACAAAATGTAACCATTTAATTTTTAGTTGATCTAGAATGTTGAAGATATGGTAATCTTTAACTGTTTAAAATTCTAACCGTTTAATTTTAAGTTGATTTGAAATGAACTGTTTATTTTTCTCAGTAGTTTGGTTCATAACGAAATCATAATTAGTAAATGAAGTGAAATAGGTAGTGTTGATTATAGGAGAATTATTAAAGAAATACTTATTTTTCTGAGGTGAACTTTACTTTGATAGACGATTAATATTGACAGTTTACTATATTTTATTTTTCCAACGATAACTGTGTTCTAACATACTCCCACCTTTACAATTTACATGAGAATGGGAAAATTGTAAACATAAATAACATCTAACTAAATCTAACTAATCTTCAAGGGATAAACTTTTCTGGTTTTCTAACTCGTCTTCCGAATCTCATTCTTCCTTCTATCTCTTGCTCTTTTTCTTTGTCTTCATCCAAAATTTCTGTCGTAGTATACTGAGTAGTATTTGAGTACCAGCATGACAAGAAAGTGTATGTTGTTCCTCAATGAGTCTATTCACTATCTCATGTTTGAATGGTAATATAATGGGATATTTAAAATTATCGTTATAATCTCCATAAACTAATCGTGTTTTAACTCTTAGCAATCCATTCTCATCTCGAAAAACTTCAAATCCTGCAATTAACTTCTCATTACACTTCTTCAGGTTTTCCTCTAAGTTTTCTTGTTGAATTCTTTTCGGAAGTACAACTTCAGCTTTTTCTAATTCATCGCTTGTCAATTCGCCCTTATAGTGATGTTTTCTCAGACAATTCTTCTTGAATCTACACATCCATCCAATCATCCTCACAATCTTTGAGAATTTGGAAAAGTAATGAAAACTTGTGCTTAACATATTTCGATTTTTATTCAAAATAGAAACAGTTTTCTTACTTTTCTACATATTTAATTCTTCTGGAGAACATATGATTTCTGATCTAGGCCATTTGTGAGCTGGTTCTTTTAGCCAAGATGGCCCCTCCCACCATTTTGATTTATACAATGACTTTGGACTACATCCTCTAGATGGGAGATCTGCTGGATTCATACCACCAACAAATGAATTCCACGCTATTTGTGTTTTGTTCCATGGTCCTTTTGAGGTATGTAAACTGGCAGCAGTATATAATTCTGTTTCACTTTGTCCGACTTCTTTTTTCTTGTGTGAAATCATATTAGTCCTTGACGTTTAACTTTCTTTCTCTGTTAAAAAACTGGTTCGTGCAAGCTTTATTCTTTCTTCACTTTCGACCTCTTTTCGCAAAAAATCTAACAAAAAATGTAAATTTTCAGTATGATAAACATCATTTTCCTGCTCGTTCAAAATGTTGGTAGAACCTGAAGAAATATTTGACGTTGAAATTTTGTTAAAACTACGATATCTTTCCCATCCTTTCAGTATGTCTTCAGGCAGGGATGATTCTACCAATGGATATAGTATAGATGCATATTTATTTCTAGTTACACCCAATGACTCCAAAGCTTTTAATTGAGTTTCTAACTTATCGAATGAAGAACTCAAACTCATACCTGATTTTTGTGTTGTTTGTTTCAAAACCAAACCGAGAAGTTCTCTTACGTAAACTTCTATCAAAAACCCATCTCTAGCAAACCTGTTTTCAACTGGTCTATTGCCTTCTGATAATTTGTCCCTGAAGGTGGAAAACTTTCGATAAGTTCTCGAGCAGCAGTCCCTGGTTCCATCACTTGAAGTAGATACTGGAATTTGTCATCATCTATATCCTCGTCATCATGTATTTTACGGAATTGTCCCCAAAATCCTATCCAATTCTTTACATTACCATCAAATCTCTGCAGCTCTAGCTTCGGCAGTCTGAATTTTCTTCTCTGTTTCTCATTATAGATTTTTTCACTCCTAGATGACTCGGCACCAGAATGGTTACCATTTTCTTGTTGCTTTTGTATAGGAACACAAGTCGTTGTTGCGAAATGTATATCGCATTTGGTCTGATAAGATTTAAGTATCTCTATAAGACTCGGCTACATCAAACTCTTGTTCAATCTCCTCGTCTTCAACATCTTGAGATAACAGTACATTCTTGATCTGATTATCTAGTATAAATAGTCTGTTACCTTTTTCGTCGATTAGTTTTAGACGAGACAAAATCACTTCCTGCGTTGCTTCTTTATTTTTCAAAATTGTATCGATATCCCGACAAGTCTTGGTAATAATTCCTCTCAACTGTGATCTTTCTTTCTTCAATTGAACTAAATTCTCCATTGAGTCCTGTCACGGTCGCCAAATGTTGATTATAGGAGAATTATTAAAGAAATACTTATTTTTCTGAGATGAACTTTACTTTGATAGACGATTAATATTGACAGTTTACTATATTTTATTTTTCCAACGATAACTGTGTTCTAACAGGTAGTATGTTTATATTTTTTCTGTGTTCCGTCTTCAAAAGTTTAGCAACATCTAAAAATATAACCGTTTAATTTTCAGTTGTAATCTAATGACTGTTCATTTTTCTTATCAATTTAGTTCCTACCGAAATTATTATTAGTAAATGAAGTGGAATTTTATGTCCATATTTTTCATCTTTGTGGGTTAATTTGCCCAAAGTTTATCAACGTCTAAAAATGTAACCATTTAATTTAAAGTTGATTTAGAATGAACTGTTTATTTTTCTCAGTATTCTGGTTCGTACCAAAATTATAACTAGTAAATGAAGTGAAATTGTATGTTTTTTTTCGTGTTAATTCGTCGAAAGTTCATAAAAGTCTAACAAAGTAACCATTTAATTTAAAGTTGATCTAGAATGAACTGTTTATTTTTCTTAATAGTTCGATTCGTACCGAAATTTCAGTTAGTAAATGAAGTGGAATTTTATGTTCCTATTTTTCATTAAGTTTTTATCAACGTCTAAAAATTCAACCATTCAACTTTGGAGAAAATAGTAATCTTATGTCCAACGGTTTATTTTTCTACGCTAGACAAAAACTCCCAGATTATATGACAATATGGATACTTCATCTCATTATATGAAACCTATGTCGAAAGGAAACCTCTCCATATGTTCGCTCCTCCGCCTGCCCCTGAATATATCATCTAGAAAAAATGAAGCATTAAAACCGTGTTCATCCCTCTTTTATTAGGGCGTTTAAGGTAGTTTTGCATGAAAGGTAAAACGGACAGCTGCGTTATAGGAAACAGGGGTTGTCGAATATTATTCGTAATCGCCATTATATCGATACCTGGGCATTAGTTCGTTCGGTGTTCAAGAGGCGAAGAAGCCGTCAACCTACGGGTTGAAGAGAGAGTTATGGAGTCGTGTTATTTGGAAAGGGCGCCCGTCGTTTGATGAGGTTATTTATGTTCTTGAACATATATTTAATGAAACAATCTATTTGGTCATAATTTAATCGAAATGATGGTAACATATGGAAAAACAATTAGTTTTTTGAGGTAAGAAAGATGATGGCTATATTTTCAAATTAATAAAATTCTGTAAAAGAAGACATAACTAACAAAGTCTGAAATAAGTTCTTCAAAAAATATATATTTTAATAAATACGTTGATAGGTTTCATTCATCAACTGAAAAGTTGTAAAATCGCTTCAATGAGGTCAGTTATGGACTTGAACATATATTTAATGAAACAATCTATTTGTTCGTACTTAATGGAAGTGGTAACAAATGAAGTAACAGTTAATTTTTCGAGGTAAGAAAGATAATATTGAAATTCTATAGGTGAAGAAACAATTAAAATAAAAATACGACAGCTGTCGTGAGATAACCAGTTTGAACGAAGTTTCTCCCGCTATAAAACAGGCACAATGGAATAAATTAAAAACGTTCGAGTGTAATTAAATGAAAAATAAAATAAAGGAATGCTAAAAAAATTGTTATAGTTTATTTATAAAGTTATGAAAATGATCATTTAATTATCAAGGATTTTAAAAATATGAACTAATTATACACTTAATCAGCATACCAGTACTGGTTACTTTGTGGTGGGACACATGTTTTTTTTTAATTTTATGTAGCTATTTCGAAAAAACTTCAGAAAAAATACCCGAATCTGGTCTGACATAAAAACCTTCATTAATTACTATTATTTCGAAGTTTCTCCGTTAAATTGAAATTTGATTGCCGCTAGAGATATTTTCACTTTGGAGTCTGGAAAATTCGGAATGGCACATATGAAATTCGCGAATGAGTTGTCAGGGGACACAAGGTTGGAATGAAGTTACTTTAAGCACAATGAAATAAATTAAAAAAGTTTGATAGTTATTAAATCAAAATAACAAATGAATGAAATGATGGTAATAATATTTTTTATCATTTTTTTAAAAACTTACGAAAAAAACAATTATTTATCAATTATTATCAAGATATGAAATTATTATGAACTTTTTATATATTTTCAATCTTATTAAAGATTCATTTGTGGTAACTGAAGTAAGAAATATATGTTTACGATTCAGTTTTATGTAGGTGTTTCGAAAAACTGCATGAACAGTGAAATTCTATCTTGTAGATTTTGATGGACAATTTTTAATTCTAGAATCAAATTCAGCCAAAAGAAATCGTAGCAATGACTCTGAATTTCATCAGAAACATTAATGATGAAATGGCTATTGTTTTGTATGGAAACAAAATTAATTATTTACTCCTATCCCTATTATATTTATAACAATAGATAGTTGATAATTTGTTAAAATGAGAATCAATTTTCCGCTTCAAAATCATAAGTAATCTGTGATAATAGATTGATATTATAGGTACTCATATATTTTTATCTATATGAAGTACCTATCTTAATAAAATTAACAAACAATGGTATTTACCTCAATCAATCATTGCTATCTTCAATTTCACAATCAAATATTTATTGATAAAATAAAATAACAATAATTCGCACAAACGAATCCAGCAGACGCGTACGCCGTGCAAATTTTGCATCAGAAGCAACGAATGTATAATTTCAAACATTGTGCATTCCATTTCACGTCTCATTCAATCATGTCCTTCCACAGTAACAGAAATAAATTAAAAACTTTCTGTCCCTCAATTATTCACTCCGATCGCTATATTTATAACCATAGATATTAGATTATTTGTTAAAATTATAATTAATTCTCCACTTCAAAATCATAAGTAATCTGTAATCATACATTGATATTATTTGTACTCAAATATTTTTATCTGTAAAGAGTACTTATCTCACTAAAATTAACAAACAATAGTATTCACCTCACTCAATCATGGCTATCCTTACTTCCACAATCAATTATTCATTAATAAAATAAAATAACGATACGAATCCAGCAGACGCGTACGCCTCGCAAATTTTGCATCAGAAACATCGAATATACAATTTCAAAGTTTGTGCGTTCCACTCCACGTCTTATTAAATCATGTCCTTTCACGGTAACATAAATAAATTGAAAACTTTGTGTCCTTTAATTATTCACTCCGATCCCTATATTTATAACAATAGATAGTAGATTATTTGTTAAAATTATAATTAATTCTCGGCTTCAATATCATAAGTAATCTGTAATCATACATAGATGTTATAGGTACTCATATATTTTTATCTATATAGAGAGAGTACCT
>JARQZK010005082.1:372500-387500 GCA_030704885.1 Cynegetis impunctata | reverse complement strand
CTATACCAAAGAATTTATTTAAATTTTTTTGTTTAGGTCTAAAAGTATATTTTATTGTTTTATTTTGTTGTTATTTTATTAAGTTTTGTTCGACTTTTATGACAAGAATTTTATTTTAATCTGTTTTTGGGAGGGGCCTATTTTATTTCTGGCAAGAAAAAAGTCTCACCTCCCCGTTGGTTCTTGCTGGGCAACAATTGATTAATTCCTCGAATAGGTACCTATTTAATATTATTGGGGAGCTTGTTTTACTTTGATTTTCTTTAAATTATAAGGCGTTTGACCTTGAAATCCTAAAAATTTTCGCCTATGGTGTATTTTTTAACACCTCTTGTAGTCTCCTTAAACCAACACCTCACGAGCCGCCACACATATATATATATATATATATATATATATATATATATATATATATATATATATATATATATATATATATATATATATTTATACGAATTGTTGTTGCCTGTGATTTATTTTTAATCTCTTGATAATTATTAGCAATAACAGGCTGGTTGAATCTTAAAAAACGTGAACTTATTAATTAAATCGAGTTTTTTAAGATTCAACCAGCCTGTTATTGCTAATAATTATCAAGAGATTATATATATATATATATATATATATATATATATATATATATATATATATATATATATATATATATATATATATATATATATATATGATTGAAGGAATAAAACGGCATTAACTAACCATATCATCGAGTATCAACATCATTTTAATTACGAGGAAACAAGAATTCTTAGGAGCCAACGAAATACCAAATTATGGAAATGTTTGAAATTCAAAAGAAAGGTGAAAATACTGTTAACGCAAAAGCTGATACAGATCTTATGAGAAAATTAAATTCTACACAAACATTTTACCATAACAAAAGAATCAATTCCTATAATCAGCTCACATGTTATATACCGACTATCCATTTAAGTTGTTTTACAAAAAATAATCAGGTGTTCAAGATCGCTCCATAAATATATACCTATATTTCAGTGCTCATTATATTTTTTAGTTTAATTCAAAGGTATACTGTCCCATCTTCTTTCAACAGTGCTTTCGTTTTATATCTAATACATGTAATTTCAAATGCATTTGCCACTCTTGTGTACGGAAGAAAGGTAGTTTGTTTTATTTTTGTGTGTTTTTTGTTTTTGTTTTTTGTCGACTCAATTAGCTGTATTGTACTATATGTTATAATTTAAATTTTAGCTATGGATGAGAACAAAAAAAATTTCTGATGAAGGCAACAGTGATTGCTATATATATATATATATATATATATATATATATATATATATATATATATATATATATATATATATATATACATAAAATTAAGTGAACTAGGATATTTATTCGAAACTAATCAAACAAACCTCCTAGCGGAGCTGGTTATAAGAGTTCACGAAGCATCGAAATATCAACATCTACCCCAGACGGTAATTGTTCGAAATGTTAATTTGTTTATCACAATCGATGGAAATTGATAGACAGACTGTTTCACCCTTATCGGGGCTCATCAGTATCATCCATCCACCAAGAGTGATAACCAAACCAACATTTCAAACGGTCATAAATATTTCTTCTAGTAACTCCATGACATATAAATATGACACAGCACCACCAGTCGGAAACAATTGAACCACATCTTTCAGAACAGAAGAAAACATTTCGGCAACGAGAACTAGTACGTCCGGACACCCGAAGGTGGCTACCATATTCGTTAAGCAAGAGTAAAGCTGACACATCAATTTCGATGTGATTCAACATTACACACCGCAGGCAGCAATCGCCCCGAATTTTATCGCAATGGCAAATGAATATAAGTAAGAATTATTCGTGTTAAACGGAAAACACGCCCGTGGTTATAAAATTAAGTGAACTAGGATATTTATTTGAAACTAATCAAACAAACCTCCTAGCGGAGCTGGTTATAAGATTTATATGTCATGGAGTTACTAGAAGAAATATGTATGACCGTTTAAAATGTTGGTTTGGTTATCACTCTTGGTGGATGGATGATACTGATGAGCCCCGATAAGGGCGAAACAGTCTGTCTATCAATTTCCATAGATTGTGATAAACAAATTAACATTTCGAACATTTACCGTCTGGGGTAGATGTTGATATTTCGATGCTTCGTGAACTCTTATAACCAGCTCCGCTAGGAGGTTTGTTTGATTAGTTTCAAATAAATATCCTAGTTCACTTAATTTTATAACCGCGGGCGTGTTTTCCGTTTAACACGAATAATTCTTACTTATATATATACATATATATATATATATATATATATATATATATATATATATATATATATATATATATATATATATATATATATATATATATATATATATATATATATATATATATATATATATATATTTTTTTATATATATATTTATATTTATATATATATCTTTATATATATATATATTTATATATATCTCTATATATATATATATATATATATACGGCTCGCGTGCGGAAATCTCTCAGTCTGTCTGATGAAACCGCAGTAAACGTAAATTCGGTTATACCACCCGTTTTTCCCGTCATATTGGAACCCAGTTGCCTGAATTTCACGTTGAATTGTTCGTAAACACTTTGAGCGGTGTCGAAATAGAAATGTGAAATATTATTTCACAATTTACACATCGTCTGAGACGATGAGCCCGTTCGCTTCGTCGCCGCCGTCCCCGCGAGGCGGCTGCGGCGGCCTCGACCAAAGTACACACACTTCAATGAATTCCGCATCGAGTTGGCACCTTTGGGAAATTTAGTTCAAATTGAACGGGAACGGAGGCGAGCAAGGTAATCAACCCTCTGTTCGGGGTTATGGACGAACGCGTGAATGCATCTCTTCCTCTCTCTGATGTACTTAGGACGCCCTCCCGCCCGTCGCCGCCGTATAGCGTCTCGTTTGAAGTTTTTGAGTGCGTTCGGGATTGATATTGGACATGGGTTTCGACTGGAAATCGGAACGAAAAGTGCCCACTGAATATCTGAAGCCGGACATCTAACGAATAAGTAGACTATCTTTTTATGGCGCAGATATTTATATTATTATGACGGACTTTTTAATCGATCGTTTCAAGATATAAAATTCCGTAGCACATTAATTTGATCTATCTTGTAAGGTTTAGCCAGCGTTTGTTTGAAATTTAAGCACACAAAATAGTTATTTATTTACCATGTGCGTTATAACGCCCAATGAGCGTTAGGATCCAGTAACGCACGAGGTGCATTCAAGATCTTATTTTTCACGAAAAAATTATTTTATTATAATGAAAAATCGATTTTGAAATCGATTCATTGCTCCTATTCTTTCCATTTTTCTTTTCATAGTAGGCATGTCATTTGTTGATATTTTGACGTTTGTGAGAAATAAAATATATTTATTTTTCACTTGTATATTATTTGTTGATTTTACCTTAGATAGGATTGATATAAATACACTCATTACATAAGTGATTAAAATCATAGCAATTATTACAATTTATCTGAAATGAAATTGATTTAAGAATTAATATAATAAACCAGCAAAATCTACAAGAAGATATAATACCACTATAAATGAATTTTCTTCGAGACACTTATATAAAACTGAATCTGAAATATATGTTTCTTACTTTAGCTACCACAAACCAATCAATACTAAGATTAAATGTACTTACTGAGTTCATAATTAAATCATATTTTTCTAATACACAATAACAAAATGTTATTAAAATATATTTACCATTTTCTCTTTTATTTATTGTTTCCATTTAATTAGTGTCAAACATTGTGAATTTATTTTAATATGCCTGCTATTTAATTAATAATAAATTATGAAAGGAACTTCATTCCAACCGTGTGTCCCACGACAACTCTCGTCCTTTTTTATTCCCAGGAACGGATGCAAAATCCGATTAATAATAATCTGTAATGACTTAATTTGGAGATTATCGATGTCAGAAATACACTTGTGGAAATGAACAACTCTTATGAGACCCTGAGAATTTATACCTCAAACTTCACCAGAACCTGAGGGTATGAATTTTCTCAGTATTCCATTTTAATTGCTACAACTGAGAGTTCTCATCAGTGTCTGTCAATCGTTCCTCTTCAAATTATTCGCGAACTTCATATGTGCCATTCCTAATTTTTCCGGCTTGAAAGTGAAAATATCTCGAGCGGCAATCAAATTTCCATTTAACGGAAAAATTTCAAAATAATAACAATAAAGGGAGGCTATGATATCGGACGAGGAATTCAGATATTTCATTTGAAGGTTTTTTCGAAGAGTTATGCGAAAAATGGTGCATATTGGGTGAATAAAAGAAAATACGAGAATAACTTACAATTTTTATTGCGTTTTTCAGTTTGATGGTATTCGCATTCTTCGTCGCCCTGGGCAAAATAACTTCTTTCCTTTTTCCTATGTTCATTTCTTGTCATTTTATCGCATTGATTCTATCGTTATTTAGCGTATCGTTGTTCGGGCTCCAGTAGTCGGCGATAGATAGTAATAGTTTTCAGTGACTTCCAAAGAATGTATTTATATATATATATATATATATATATATATATATATATATATATATATATATATATATATATATATATATATATATATAATACGTTGAAAAATTCATTTGAAAAATTGACCAAAGAAACCCTCCAACAGAGTTAATTGCATGAGATCTGACGACATGGAATTCCCAATCATCCTTCAAGGGAGAATGCTAGAAATTCGACGTCTGCGCACACACGAAAGGAACACCTGATAGTCTGTTTCGCTCTACAACGAGCACATCAGTAGTGTCCCATCCATCGACTGAGTGGGCAACGACCTAGGAATTCAGATGACCACGTAATAGTTTTTAAGAAGAGAACTAACGACATGCAACCAAATCATAGCGCCGTCTATAAGAAACTGATAGGTACCTCACTCTAGGTCAGAACAGAAACTACAAACGTCGGAAAATCATGTCACTTCAAACCTTTAGGTGGCCACCATAGATGCGAGGTTCTGCAGCGTGTTACACCGTTCGATGTTCCATCACGCATGAAAGCAATGCTGTTTGCAAAGCTCAAGTTTTTCCCTTTGTTCTCAGTGACCGCATCGGAAATAAATATTGAAAATGAAAATTTATTTGCACTGAACAGACGCAGCGTGAATGATGAAGATAATAATACATTGTATATAATTTTTTTGTTGAATTTTCCAATTTATTATTATATTTATCATTCACGATGTGCCTGTTCAAAGCAAATAAATTTTCAATATATTATATGTACATATAATATATACAGTGAGAATTATTTCAAGGTATACATAGAAAAAGCATTGCCATTAGATCCAATGAAAAATGTTTGCGCCATTTGAAGGTATACATAGGAAATATAGCATATCAAGTTGTTGCTATGGTAATATGATGATTTTTGAACTTGACAACTTGAAGTACTTCAGACGTGATTGTTGATAACTGTCATTTCCTATCGTATTAAGTTTGAAAATGTACATTTACACACTACAATAAAAGATTCGCCTTTACGATTGGTACTGCAATGGCTTTAATTTAAGGCAAATGAGAGATCATTTTAGTGTTGAATATCCTGAGAAAACGGTTCCGTCCATAAGAACAATATCAAAGATAGCAAACATCCCATTAGAGATTCGGAGTTAGAGCACCAAACAAAATCAATGAAAATAAGAGAATAGATGTAATAAATAGTGTTGTCGAGAACAGCAGTACAAATTCAAGATCAGTAGCCGCTGCCCATTCCAATTCACAAAGTTCGGTGATGCGAATTCTACGAAAGAAAAATTTATCAAGAATTAAAAGTAGGTGACCCTTCTTTATCTCGAATGTCTTTTGTTAAGAACTGCTGCTCCTGAATTTATACTGTTGTTCTCAACTACACTAGTTACCACATCTACTGTCTTATTTTCATTAATTTTGTATGGTGCTCTAACTCCGAATCTCGGATGAGATGTTTGCAAACAGAAAATGTTCTTAAATTTTGCTGCTATATTTGATAAATAAAAGTGTTTTTCTTCGTTTCAGTCTTTATTTTCCTTTCATTGCTGTTAAGCTAACTCCTACGTGTCATGACTTACTCTTACATAGTTAATAAGATTAACTATTTCCTTGAAAGCCAAAGCAATTATGACAACTGCGACGTATCAAAAATATCGCTAATCAACGACAAGTAATCTGTATTGTTGTTTTCCCTATGTATACCTTGAAATGGAGCATACATTTTTCATTGGATTTTCCTATGTGTACCTTGAAATGATTCTCACGGTATATATATATATATTGTTTTATTTTTCAAGATGAATCAGTTGAAAATCTTGAAAAGAAATAATCTTATGGAATAATGTTTCGAATAAAAAGTTGATGGTTTTGACGAGGAAGTCCACTTATGCTAAAACCTCTTCCATTTCCTTCCCCCTTGTGGCAGAGAAGGGGTCAAATTTGAAATAAGAACCCCTGTTTTTTATTGCAGATTCGTATTCTATAGAAAAAAATACGAGAAAAGTTTGTACGTATAATTTCTTACGATTCGTCACAGATGGCTCTGTAATCAAATTCGAATTAACCGTCTGAACGACGTTAACGAAAATTCAAATTCAATCATCTCTGACAAATAATAAAAAATTGTCTGAACAAAACTTTTATATTTTTCACCGTAGAATACGAATCTGCAATGAAAAACAGGGTTTCCCATTTCCATTTTCAAAGTTGACCCCTTCCCCGACACAGAGGTAAAGGAAATTGAAGAGGTTTCATCATAATTGTACTTCCCCCTCAAAAATATCTACCATTTATTCGAAATATTTTTCCATGAGATGTTTCGTTGGAGATTTTTACCAGATTCAAATTAAAAAATTCACCCTGTATATATGAATATATATATATATATATATATATATACATACATACATATATATACATATACATACATACATATATATACAGGCCGTTTCTTTTATCATGTGGTAACATTGCTATATTCTAAACCGTAACAGATATGGGAACGATTAAATGGAAAAAAAGTTAACTATTATGGTGAGCAGTAAATTGGTCAGAAAAAATCTTCAGGGACTTTCGCCGTTCCCGAGTTATACAGGGGAAACTGAAAATGGCGTTTTTGGTTTTTTACGAATAGAATTGTTATTTCAGAAAATATGAAAAAATGGAAAAGGAAATTTTTATTTTATTCAAAATGTACTATAACCATGTAACAATAAATCTTAGATTGAACGTTTCGTCTCAACACGGCCACCATCAACTTTTTTTTTCGAATACGGACCTGTCTTTTTCATTGCAAATATTGATGAAGCGATAAAATCAAAATTCAGTGGTATATCACAATCGGTATTTTTATAGCGTTTCATTCAAAATAAGCATCATCAGTGACAACAATTTTCAATTACGGTCCTGTTGTTAGTTCCTCTGTAAATAGTTTTGATTTCTTCAAAACTTGTTCAACTATTGGCATACTTCAGACATTAGCCAATAATTTCGATAAGAAGATACCCCATCACAATGAACATTTAAATTTTTTATTACAGTAATCCTTGTTTCGTGGTTGATTTCTCTTGAATTAATTTTTATACTTTCCAATCCTCACAATTCAGTGGTATATCACAGTTGATATTGTTATAGAGTTTCATTTAAAATTACTAGCATCATCAGTACCAACAATCGAACAGAAAAACAATTTATTTTATAATGAATTTTTGGGGGAAAATAAAAACCATACAAAAAATGAATTCCACGTGAGAAACTAGATTAAAAGCTCGAATTGACGACCTCTTTGTTGAATGCACATACGTTTTCTGTCCATACAATTATTGTGGCAATTTTCTAGCATGTTGGGTGTAATGCTATTACATGCATCTCTTATTTTTTGTTTGAGATGGTCGATATCTGTACTAGGTGTCGGAAAAACTTTATCCTTTATGTATCCCCAGACAAAAAAATCTAATGGATTAAGGTCTGGAGATCGAGCTGGCCAAGCAATTGGTCCATTGTTTCCAATCCATTTTGTTGGGAATATTGCATCTAAATGATCCCTTACTATTGCTGCATTATGGGGACGGGCACCGTCTTGTTGAAAATGTTGTATTTCACGGCGAATATTCAGTGGCAATTCATCTAAGTATTCATCAAACTCATTAGATAAAAAATTTAAATACATTCCACTATTCAAATTATCATTGTGAAAAAAGAACCTAGTACGTTTGTTCCCAAAATTCCCAAACAAAATTTTATTCCGAATCTTTCCTGGAAGTTGGTTTCTCTATGTAAATGTTCATTTGAATGATTCCACCTATAATGGATGTTTCTATTAAACCAGCCATTATTGGTGAATTTCGATTCGTCCGTCCATATTATTTTTCTACAAATATTTCCTACTTCCCTATTTCTACGTCTTAATCACTTCGCAAATCGTACTCTCCTTCCGTAATCCCTTTAATTGAGGTGATGAACTTTGCGTATCCTGTAACATTTGTATTTGTTCTGTTTAAAAATATTTCTGGTAGATTTCACAGAAATCCCTGGTTCGTGGGCAATTTCTCGTAAAGAACAATCTTGATTAGAAATATTTTTATAATTGACCAATCCTAAATTGAAAAAAAATTTTTTTCTTTTTGATATTGTTTATGAGGAAATATTTGCATACATAAAACATTTATTCGGTTCGTCATACTTCCAGATACAATACATTTTCTAGTTTTATTTCTGTCAAATGCACCACAGTCTATCAAATTTCTTTCTAATCGTCTAAACATTTGAATGTTAGAATGTTTGGAATACGACGATTCGGGTATAGCTCACCATACATAATTCTTGCCAAAAGAGGATTTCTATTTGATTTTGCATATGTAAATAGCATATCAGTGATCAGTCCTTATCATTTGAATACATCTTCAATATTATGTAACCCAGTGCATAAACGTCTGACAGTTCTTAACAGATATCAACAACTCATTTATTTTTCCTGCCATAGAAAACAAGCAAAGCCTACGTGTTTAAAATGACGAATGAAGTAAGATGCTACTTCTTAATTGTACTGAATTACACAACAATCGTATTTTGTACCAAAAACGAATATTTTTGTTACCTATTTCCACGATTGAGAATTATAAAAATATTCCCTATAAAAATTGATTCAGGAAAAATCAGCCTCGAAACAAGGATTACTGTATAATACAAAAATTTCCAGACATGAAAAATACGAATTTTCGTTGTTTGGGTACCTTCTCATAAAAATTATTGCCTATTGTCAGAAGTATGCTAATAGTTGAATAAGTTTTGAAGAAATCAAAACAAAAAAACTAAGGACAGGACCGTAATTAAAAATTATTTTCTCTGATGATGCTAGTTATTTTGAATGAAACGCTATAAAAATATCAAGTGTGATACACCACCGAATTGTGATTCTATCGCTTTATCAATATTTGCAATAAAAAAGGCAGGTCCGTATTCGAAAAAAAAAGTTTATGGTGGCCGTGTTGAGACGAAACGTTCAATCTAAAACTTATTCTTACATAGTTATAGTACATTTTGAATACAATAAAAATTTCCTCTTCCATTTTTTCATATTTTCTGAAATGACAATTCTATTCGTAAAAAACCAAAAACGCCATTTTCAGTTTCCCCTGTATAACTCGGGAACGGCGAAAGTCTCCCTAGATTTTTTCTGAGCAATTTACTGCTCACCATAATAGTTACCTTTTTTCCCATTTAATGGTTTCCATATCTGTTACGGTTTAGAATATAGCAATGTTACCACATGATAAGAGAAACGGCGTGTATATATACATATATATATATATAAATATATATAAATATATATATATATATATATATATATATATATATATATATATATATATATATATATATATATATATATATATATATATATATATATATATATAACGTCTATTTTGTGATAATTTGGCCGTTGTTATCTGTTTGGAGATGAGAGAAATGTCGGTGGAAATAGCACAACAAATCCCTAATCCACGAGACGCACTTGTGTAGAGAGGGCTAATTTAAAAGTGTGAATTTCTGCAAAACTCAAGTGTTGCTGGCGCATCTCCTTTCTTTCAAGTAGTGCTTCAGCGGCATCCCGGCCACCTCGAGTCACCAGAGAACCTGTGAAATTTATTGATTATTCCCATAATACCAGCCAAGATCACTACTAAAATAGAAAAATATCACCGAAGATTCATATAAAATCGTAACTTTCACAAATTCTATATAGCGAAAGAAAATAGCTAGTGTAGTTAATACAAAAGAATTTATTTTATTCGTTTGTTTCAAATTAAAAAAAAAAATATCTTATAACCTATCAACTTGGAATCTAAGCAGATCAGATATGGAATGTTTTCTACAGAAGATTTAAATAGTATTTTCAAGGTCCAATATTTAAGAAGATGTGAGCAGCACAACCTCTATTTTTCATATAACAATTCAGATCTCCTTAAGAAGCATAAGTTCACCATAAAAATATAATATTTCAATATTAAATAACGGTACTTGAGGTAAATAATTAAATGCGCAAGGTTTGTTTTAAATAGCTCCATATATGTACGAAATTCGAACCCGCTATGGACGAGCGTCAATCTAAACGAAAAAGTTTATACCGATAAAGTTCACTTACATCGATTTGATCTACAAACTTAATTTTGTCCGGGTTGGGAGTGAAAACATCCTCTTTTTCAGCTTGATACATCTTCTGAAAAGCTCTTAGTGGCTGAATTTTGGATTGGTTGTTCAAAATCAATTTTCACATATTTTTGCAATAAATTTCCAGTTGCCAGTCTCCTTCTGGCAACTCCAAAGGACCCCATCAAACCAAATGAGCTTAAATTTGGTATCTGAGGTTATTCTTGAGAAAGGACGAAAATCTAAAAATTTGTGTAAAATTTTGGCATGTTCAATCTTAGGACAAGGGAGTGGCACCTTGTCCTAAGATTGAATATCAAAATACCAAAATTATACCCAAATTTTTAGATTTTCGTCCTCTCTCAAGAATAAGCTCAGATACCAAATTTCAGCTCATTTGGTTTGATGAGGTCCTTTGGAGATGCCAAAATGGGCTGTACAATATTATTTTCGGGGAGAGTACAACCCATAATTAGCTAATTTCTTCGAAGAATTAAGTAACTATTTAATAAATTCTTCAGAAATTTCTCAGTTTAATTCCAAGTTCTCTGCGGAACACACTAGGTATTAAGTTTCATCTGTTTATAATTCTGTATTTTTAGTGAAATAGAGCTATTTGTACAGTTTTTTCAATAGTATTTTTTATAGCTTATAATATTACTTTCGAACTATTCACTATATTGCTGGGTCTTATAATTCGACGTAACTATTATATTTAGTAAGTACCTACTCATTTTACAGGCAGATAGAATGAGTTAAAATAACCTCAATCAAAATTCCTTAAAACAGAATAAAAACCTGATTTTAATTCAAAAAATTCGCCTAGATGAACTGGAAATGCTGAAAATTAAATACCAAATAAGGTACGTTACTAAGTGAACAAGAAGCGTAATTTGCAGTTTTTATATCCAATTTATTAAGTGTGCTGGTTATTATGTATATTGTTGCGACCAAACTTAATTAGTTGAACGTGTCGTTCTGCCGATCCGATTGAGCAATATGATGTGAATTTGAATTTATGAATTTACATGAATAAAAAATTTATGAAAATTCAATTTATTTGTAACACAACTTAATCTCCGAAAAGTTGAGGCTTGAATAAATTCAAATTTATTATCATCCGGTTAATTTTATTCATAATGTCAAATATACTATTGTTCAAATTAAAAACAAATTTTTTTTCGTTTACATTAGCAGAAATTCGAAACAAAATTAATATTCAACAAGGAAACTATTTTTTGATATTATAAAATTCCCTAATTAAAAATTTACTGGGATACAATTTCGTGTAAGAGCCTTGTAAAAAATGCATCCGTAGCGGTATTGTATCTTGTATATTTTGCTGGATCATTGTTAGTTCTTAAATTCAATTCATCCTAAGTTTTTATCAGAAGCGTTGATGTTGAAATCGCTACTTTTTGTTCTATATTATTAATATATTTTTTTATTTCTGAAGTTTTAGCTGAAAAGCATGAGATTATTATGTAAATTATTGTAGATAATACAGTCAGTCCTATTTTTTCTAGAGTAAATCATTGTCAGTAAATAATCTCAGCTCAAAGTATTCTACTCTGACGAAGTACAAAATTAATTTTCATTTTATGTCATAGCAATGAAAGGTTATTTCAATGTATTGATTTCTATGACCAGGTCTTGTGAGAAATTAGGATAATTTTTATTCCTAAAACAAGTTTCGTTGTGCTCCTTCAGTACATTCTACAAATAAAATAGACACAATGCTGATTAATATTGTGTATGCGAAATAATATTATAACTATGTAGTACTGAACTTTCAGTATATTAAAAAGTGTTTGAAAACTTTAGTGAATGCAGATAGCACACCGACAAACCTTAAACGTTTCCTTCACGAATCTCAATATGGAGCAAATGGCTTGCATTGAACGAATAATTTCAGCTAGGGATACACAACACTGACGATGTCTAGTGAGACTGAAAACTAGATATATGTTGTTCTTGAGACGTGATTATAAATCAAGATTCTGATACTCATGTTGTGATATCGACTAAAGGATTATATAGGTAGATACTGTATAAATGAAGTTATGCTACTTTTTTTTCAATTGTCTTTACTAGCATTTTTTCTGATTGTCATGAATTCTACCTATTTCTTGCAGCTCAACGGGCGAAATTAAATCCAGAGCATTAAAAAATTACACACGGATCATACACCGGGAATATTGATTTATACGCAGCTAGAGAGGGAAACGGAAGGAGAAAGGCCGCAACCCTCGTTGCGCTGAGAATCTAACTACACATAAGAGCAAGAGGGTAGAAGAGTTCGCTTTCAATAAGGACCCTAATTACCGGCACCCCGCTCAGTTGCTGCATTGCTAAACGAGCCCCCTTGCAAAAATGCACGCCGGCGATATCCATGTATTTTATATGAGGCGAGATCCTTGAGCCTTACTTTCAATGATATTTTTGCACATTTACATCTTATAGACGATTGTTTGACGTATTGGTATCAGTATTAGGTATACAGGAATCTATTTTTCGTTCTTAGTATTAAAAACTTTCAATGGTTTAATGGATCTTCGAATATTTTCAATTTAACTGCACTTTTCATATAGGTACCTTCAGTTTTGTATGAATTAATGTGAACCAAGCAGTTTCTTTTCTAAATTAAATACGTTTATTGAAATTTTGTTATTACCTATAAAACGTACTATATACGCGATTTATGAGTTATTTAGTAAAGATTTACAAATTATATGAGTTATTACCTATATGTCTACCTATAGTTTTGGATGAATTAATGTTAACACTAACATTCTTTCACTAATATAGTTTGTCGGAATTTATTACTGCTATAATAGGTACTGAACCCGAAATTTTCAAACTTAATAAATAACGAGTTATTTCTTATATAACTAGAGTTTTGTATGAATTGGTTACCTAGAGTTTTGTAATATTTAGTGTTAACTGGACAGATTCTTTCCCAGATATATTTTCTTGGGGTTTATGTCTTTTTTAATAGGTACTAAACGCGCGATTTTTATAGCTATTTAATATTGAGTTTTCTTTTTTTATAACTGCAGTTTTGTATGAATTATATACCTATAGTTTGGTATTGATTAATGTGTGCAATACAAATTCTTTCCCAAATATATTGTGTTGCGGTTTATGTCTTTCATAATAGGTACTAAATGCGCGATTTTTATAGCTACTTAATATTGAGTTTTCTTCTTCTATGACTGCAGTTTTGTATGAATTATATACCTAGAGTTTTGTATTAGGTAATGTGTGCAGAACAGATTCTTTTCCAAATATATTTTGTTAGGGTTTATGTCTTTTATAATAGGTAATGAACGCCTGGTTTTTATAGCTACTCAATATTGAGTTTTCTTTTTGTATAACTGCAGTTTGTATGAATTATATACCTAGACTTATGTACTAATGTGTGCTGGATAGATTCTTTCCCAAATATATTTTGTTGGGATTTACCTCTTTTATAATAGGTACTAAACGCCTGATTATCATAACTACTCGATATTGAGTTTTCTTCTTATATAACTGCAGTTTTGTATGAATTATATAACTAGAGTTTTGTATTAGTTGATGTGAATAGGGCAGATTATTTCCCAAATATATTTTGTTGGGGTTTCAGTCTTTTATAATAGGTACTATACGCGTGATTTTCAAAGTTACTTTATATTGAGTTTTCTTCTCATATAACTAACAGTTTTGTATGAATTATATACCTAGAGTTTTATATTAATTGATGTGAACGGGACAGTTACTTTCCCAAATATATTTTGTTGCGGTTTATGTCTTTAATAATAGTTAATTAATGACTGTTTTTTATAGCTACTTTTTATTATTTTTTTTGTACTTTATTTCATTTTATATAACTGAAGTTTTGTATGAACTATAAACCTAGAGTTTTGTATCAATTTATGTGAACAGGACAGATTGCTTTCCAAATATATTTTGTTGAATTTTATGTCTTTTATAATAGGTAATAAATGCCTGGTTTTTATAACTAATCAATATTGAGTTTTCTTCTTTTATAACTGCAGTTTTGATTGAATTATATACCTAGAGTTTTGTATTAATGAATGTGAACAAGGCTGTTTTTTCCTAACTTTAGTTTATTGTATTCATTTCTTTTATAGTAGGTACTAAACGAGTGATTTTTGGAGTTACTTATTGAATATTTTTCCAATAAAACCACAGTTTTGCATGAATTTTATATCAAAAATGGTTTATTAAGGAATATGAATAGGGCAGTTTCTTTCCTAGGTATAGTTTGATGAAATTTATTAAGTACATTTAA